>VYZW01016133.1:103600-124109 GCA_013401315.1 Balaeniceps rex | reverse complement strand
TTTTTTTTTTTTTTTTTTTTCCTCTAGCATGTCATTTTGAGGTTACATGGTAACATCTGTCAGAGCTATGCTAACCTCTGTCATCCAGCTGTTATAATTGTGGTATTTTCCTTCCTTTTCCTTCTCTTTCCTCTCCTTTCTGCTTTCCCTTTCTCCTCCCTCAGAAGAAAAAAAAAAACAAAAAAAAACAAAAAAAACCAACAAAACCCACCTCCTTTTATACTGAAACTTCAGGTGGAATGAAGTGGTTATAAAAGCATCTGTCAACACAGGAATAGTTTGCCAAGCCAAGTATTTGGGTTGGAAGTCATGCCTTCCCAACTGCTTGAAAACAGGAAGTATCTCTGTTAAGTGATGGATAGCTTTACTTTGCTGAGAGGAAGAAAAAGCTTTTTTTTTTTTCTTTCTTTCTTTTTCTTTTTTACCTCTGGGCTAATAAATGAGTTCTGCAGTTGTTCCATGCATGTAAAGAAAGACTCCTATAGAAATGTGTATTTGGGTGCACACGTCTGTGTGTGTATGTATCTGTCTGTGTGTATGAACATACAAACTAAAAAAAAAAAAAAACAAACCCCAAACCCAACAATCCACTTTGTACATGATCGGTCCCTGTCAGAAGCCAGCCCAGGCACATCTTATCCCAGTGATTCCTGTAAAGCTCTCAAAATCTGTCAGAAACAGCCTGCAGGATTGCAACGGCTCCTGGGTGATTAATTGCCAAAAGAGTCTGGTTCCAGGTTCCATTACATGTAATTGTTATCTTTTCTAAAGGGGTTCTTTTATTAAACCCCCACCCCCCAAAAAAAGAGGGAAAAGAAAAAAAGAACTGACATTCCTGAGGTTTTGCACCTCTTAGACAGGAGCACGGAGGACTCTCTTATGTAAACATACACTGAAGAGGGTGTGTTACATTGTTTATTAGCTGATGATAGATTTTTTTTTTTCCTTCAGTTAATTTTAACTTTACTAAAAATCATTTTATTAGAAATGGGGGAGGAAGAGCTGCATAGCATTTAGAGGAGAAGAGGGGGAGTTCCAGTGCCTCCTCTACATCAAAACCTCTCTGTGAGACCCAGCAAGTGGCGAAGGACTAGGTCGCTCCTTCTCCTTACTAAAATTGCAGGAGAACAGCCAAAGGTTGGGTCCTTCTCTGTCCACACGCCACCATGGTAAGACACTTCAGATTGGACATGGGGAGAGAACAAGATCTTGTGTCTGAAATCCCCCTTGCAAAGGAAGCCAGCACCGCAGCCCTGAGCCGAGACTCTGACGCTCAGCACGGGTGCAAGGAGAGAACGGCGCAGCTGCAGCCTGAATAAGCAGAGGAAGAAAGGTTGGGTGCTGTTTTTTACAGTTTGTGGCTTGACAAGGTGTGTTTGGGTGTCCTGAAAGCGTGGGCAGATTGTGGAGAATCCGCTAAATTGCTTCAGTTTTTTCTGAGCCCATGTTCACAAAGCAGAGGGGAGGAGAACCTAATTCCCCACTGGTGCCTCCATGTCTTTGAATACACGTAAGAGGCTTGATTTGGAGCTGAATTTCTGCGGTGCCAAACTGGAGTATCTGGAATCGTATCAGCAGGGTTGCTTGGATTTGCATTGCTTTTACTGCATTGAAAATGTGCTGTGTTACTGACAGGTTTAGACTTTTATAGATGGAGGCCTGGGCAAAGCTTGGCTCCCAGTGAGCCCTATAGTAATTTGTGCCAACTGGCCAATTTAACTGTTTGAAATATCAGGGGAAAAAAAGCATGGAGATACTGGTTCTGCAGCTGCAGAGTATCTGCCTGCAGATGTGTCTGCCAAGAGAAGTGATTGAAACTCGGTTTCTTGAGATATTTTAATCCTATCCGAACAAAACCACATAAAAATGTGCTCTGGTATTGTCTGCATGGGCCAGGGAGCACATTGTTCCTCACAGTTGTGTTTACACGGTCTCATTGCTGCAGCGAAACAAGTCTCCTCAAGTCTTCTTTCTCCATGATTCCCCTTGAATTAGCTATATTAATCAAACTCTGTCAGTGGCAGGACTGTGATGTACAGCGGTTGGGACACAGATGTTAGTCTGATTAAAAAGATGAGAATATTTTGGTGCGTCCAGCATTGTGCAGGTTTGGAAATACAAGCCTGGCTCTTTGTAGAGTTTTTCTCCTTTGCATCGACAAGCGGTTTCTTTAGATGGTGGAGAGGCGGTAACCCTGCCACCCATCCCTCTTCCCTGCTGCCCCTTCTCCACGCGTGACCATGGCTGCCGTCCAGTGCAGGAGGGACCATGGGAGGTGAGCTTAGGAGGAGGCAGGAGGGCACAGCAGCCTCTTCCCTGAGCTGTATAGGCAAGATAAGGCAGCTGAATAATTGCTGGCGCTACGTGCTTAGTGCCATATCCCCAAAGGCAGAGGCACAGCTACCTCCAGCCTGGAGCAGCCCGAAACCCCATGGTTTGGCAGCGAGGTGAGGGCTGTGGTGCAGATGCCAGACTGCAGGCAGCGCCACTGGGTGCTGGGCCATGCGAGCCGGCCGTGTGGCAGGCACTGCGGGGTGGTAGCGTGGTGGTGGTGGTGGCTGGGGACTCAGCCCACAGTGGGACCTCATCCATGCCTGACAGCAGACGTCAGGGAAAGAAAATAAAATCAAAAGTGGCTCTGAATGCTTTGGCCATGTGGAGGCTTGATATGCTTTCACATCAACTCTGGAAATTTTTGCTTTCTCGAAGCATTTTTAGCGCTGCCTATTTATAACTTGGTTATTTCAGTAACGCTCATATTGGTTTAAAATCACCACCATTAGTGGAAATGACTGATTTGCTGTGAAACCTGCAGAAGCAGGGTATGTCGTTCAAGCAAGTGACGCCAGTGGTTTCTATTGATTCCAGGCAGTTCTCTCCCCAGGTTTCATTTTATAAGGAAAGATGAATTTGTTATTTTTCTGCATACTGGAACTGTAGGGTAAACTGTGTTTCGCTGTAATAACTAACAGACTGGTCTGTAGTGATAGCTGAAGGTGTTAGTTCCTGTCGGCAGCCAGCAAAGAGAGCAATTCCAGAAGATACATTGAATTACATGGAAAAGTTTCCCTCTGTTGATGAGACGAACTGGAAATGGGTAAAAATCAACAGTTGAAGGAAAAGGGTTAACTAATGGTAGTGGACCTGGAGGATATGCAAAGCGAGTAGATGAACCCTACGCAAGCAGGGGCATTTGACTGCTTACCAGCGAAGGACAGATTGCATTCTTATTTTTCAGATGGTTAACTCTCCGTATCGCTTCATCTTGGTTTGGACTCGGATGATATAAACTGTTTCCCTGCTCAAGTTGGTTTACTGTTTGTCGGCGTATCAAACCACGTGTTTGTTCTCTGCCTTTAATTAGTACTTTCTGGTTAATGCCTGAGTAAAATGTTCCTGCTGTGCTCACTGCCACTTGATAGCGCGCATTCTTCCTGAACACCTGCTGTCAAACCTATCATGTCTTTTCTTGTCAACTTGCACAATGCTCCAGGTCTTGAGCAAGACTGACGTGATGGAAGGGTTGTACAGCCTGATTTTTAGAAATCTATGTGGAAGGTGAAGTCTTTGCATAGGGACTGGTAATAGGAGACTACAGCATTTTGTAGGAGCTAGTTTTCAATCATATAAAATTCTGTTTGCAAATGCAGTTTTTGAAGTAGCGGATATAGCGTAGATTAAAGAAGCAAACTCCTCCACCCTGAGAGGAATCGCAGATGTTGTGTAATGACAACAGAGAGTAATCTGCACAGATCTTGGGAGAAGTACAAGGGTGGTGAACAGCAAACAAGTCATCAAAGAGGGGAACTGGTTAGAGGTGTTGGCATGTGCTGACGGTGGTGACAGACGTTGGCACAGAAGGAAGAAGGTGGGGAGGAGGAAGAGTGTGGGGAAAGGGGCTCTTGGCAAGAAAAAAGCAGTATTGCTTGACTCAGGCGCCTGTAATTACAAGATTCCGGCCTTGTGACACAGCAAATAAACGTGTCACCTGAAACAGAGGAATTTGAGGTTGCCTTCTGAAACAGCTCATGCCAGATGGAGGGGAAATAAAGACCTTGTGGAACAATAAAATTTAGCTCTCCACTGGACTGTGGTTTTTAAGTCCTTAATAATGATAGTCTACTGTGTCTTTTCCCCTCAGCACCTTCTAATTTTGGCAATTAATCCACGATTGCAAAAAGCCTCCAGTAGCCTGTCTAGCAAACAGGACAGATGAGCTTTCCCATACTTGAAACTTCCAAAGATCCTAAAACGCCAAGCGCCTTCTGGGCTTTGCATTGCAAGCATGACCTGCTCTGGCACAGAGTGAGAACGAAAATACCAGGCACCGAGGTGAGCCTCGAAAGCGTAGGAGAAGCACCTTTATGGGAGCTGACTTCACTCCTGCAAGAGATAATGTGATGGCACAAGAAGGCCCTTTCATCGTCGTTAAGAAATTCACTTCCTCAGCGTATCTTTTACCTTAATACTTTCCACGCTTGCAACACGTCTGTCCTGACGCGGGCAAAAACACTGAAAGGATCTCACAAACAGTTCACTGCTTGCACAGACTACAGGAAGAATATGACTGGCTTTAAAATGCTTTACATATGTTCAAATGGTGTAATGATGAAAGTAAAAAAATTGGCATTACCAAATTAGATTACAAGATATAGAGTACCTCTCTTATTTGGGAGTCCGTATAAGTAGGGCCCACAAGCGGGGTTCATAAATAGCAATTGTTAATTGAAGTTGGAAGGATTTATTTACAAAGGAAACAGATTGTTCTGTTATTTCCAGTCCTCTCATTTTCATCTGTGGTCTAATCCCAATGGGCTCCGAAGGCAGGATTAAATTTTTAGTTGCATTTTTTAGGTTCTGCATTAAAATAAATGTATTTACTTGAAAGGAAATGTCTTTAAATTTAGTATAAAAATCTGTTCCTACTTGTGGAGATTGATTGCAGCAGAGAACATGCAGTAACATTGATTCTCCAGATGAACTTTGTTACCTGCTGAACCTACTTGCTCTCTCGTACACACCTTAATATGCCGTTTACTCTGCAGCTTATGTTTTGCTATGCAAGTTACATTTTGCTAATGAAAATTTTGTCCAAGTTTGCCACATTTCTGGAATTATATTTTTTCTAATGTCAGGTTACCCTCTTGCACCGTTTATGTATGACATTTTGTTATAAGATCCGATTAAGAATGATTTTGATGAGTTAGGCATGGCTGTATGTCAGTAGGAAAGCTGTTTTTTCTATCCCACAGAAAGCTCATCAGCTAGGTATGCTTCTGTCAGTGTTATAATTCTGCATTGGTTGACAATGCAGTTCTTGAAATGGCCAAGTATCCTTTGAAAAAGCTAACTAAAGAGGGATGCTTTACAAAAAAAAAAAAAAAAAGGCAAGGAGGAGGAGGAAAATTAGCAAAGCCCTAAGGTTAATTCTAGTCCATTCTTAACAGCAACCACAAATATTTGCCTGGCTTTACCTATTTAAGTTTTCTTTCCTGAAATAATTATCTTCATAATTGCACACAAAATACACATTTTTGCACCAGCTATCTTTTCCAATGATATATTTTGAAGTAATGCTCTCTTTTAATTACCAAAGAATTTAAGCATTTCTTTTTGAAAGGGGAGCAGTTTCTTCTTAATTAAAATGTGGTTTTGCTATTGATGATATTATGCATTACATGAGGATTATCCCACTTTCCTAGCGTTCCCCTGAAGAACACTGTATCTGTGTACCACTAGTAACCTTTCAGTGTATGTGCACTTAGACCCCTTTCGTAACTGTTGTGGTAACAACAAAAAAATTACATAAACTTGCAAAAGAATTGCTTAGTGGTATGAAGTATTCTGGTTTCTACCAAAACCCCAATTACTTAATTTTGTGCCCTTCCTGGCCTACATAAATTATACAACCCTCACATCTCAACATCAGTGAATTATGTAGCTCTGCGCACACATCAATTAATTTTGGCCCCATCAACTTCCCACCTTCTGTGTGCTCCTAGCCTCAAATCAGTTTTGCATCTCCCAGCCGCGAGCGGTTAATTTTGTACTCCCAGCAGCTCATATCTGCCTGAACCTGCAGCCCCGCTTCAACTCTTCACCCTCCCCCTCCTGCCTCTCCTCCTGCACAGCCAAGCCACCGCCTTCTCCTGCCGAATTCCTCATCCTCCAGCTCGGCAGCGAGGATCAATCCCAGGCGGCTTCACCTCCCGCCTCGCCAACAGGTCAGCACCAGATCCCAATGCCCATGCCAGCTGGTCCGGAGGTGACCTGGGTGTCCTTATTGCAAATTGCAAGACTGAAGCTCCATCTTCTGGAACGGCCTGTGAAAGTCATGGCGCGCTTGGAGCAACCACCTCCAAAACCCTTCCCGTGGGGAAGCCTGCATCACGCAGCAGCCCACTGAGAAGAGAAATAGCTGCTAGGTCTGTAAGAAAAGCGGCGTTGAGGAAAAAGGTGGTGCCAGCATCCCTCAAACTCAGCACTGCTGCCAGCAGCAGAAGTAAGCGTGACCTGGGCCTTGGTGTTAAAGCTGACACCGCTGCTGCAGGTGTCCACATCAAATGCCACAGCTGGCTTCTCTAAGCAACCCAGAAAGAGCTCATTTTCCTCCAGAGGAAACTTCCGTGTGCAAAAACATCAAGAGGGATATCGTGTTGCCTTATTGCCGACCTCTACGTGCAGCTCAGTTCTGAGTCCTGAATTATTTCGGCCAAAAATGAGAAGTATCTCCATGAGAAGTATGCAGAGAACAAAAGCCTGAGAGGGCAACGTGATGTCCTGCAAATGAGAACGACCTTGACTTGCAGTTGCTCTCCAATTGCTTTCAGACCAGCGAGCAGCAGAGCAGCTCTGCTGCCCACCTACAGCCTCTCACCGGGGATTTGCCCTCCAGTAACGCCGGATGGGTCAAGGCAGGCCCCTTCCTCACTCTCCCTCCGCTTTCAGTTCCTCAGGAGCGTAGAGGAGAGGGGGCCAGTGGCTTGCCAAAGGGACAAGGGTGGTGACAGCAGAGCGAGGAGCAGTTGTGCTGTGCCCAGGGTCACCATGTTTTCCGTCCGGCTGGACTGTTGGGAGGGCTGGTGGAGACCAGCTCTCAGTTCAATCTGCTTTTCTCTCCAGGGGCTGGGGGGAATTTGACTCTTCTCTCAAGTGAGGTTACAGAATATTTTCTCTCCTTTCCTTTTTGTCTATGTCTATTTAAGCAGCAAGCGCTGCAGAGACTGACTTGTGCTTTTTTTGTACAGTTCCCAGCACATCTGGCCGTCTTGGATAAGGTCCCTAGGCCTGATTGTAGCAAAAAGTAATGATAGCGTGTTTAAAACTTGGGCCTCCAACTATGACTATATATAAAACGCAAAGCATTTGGGACAAACTGGAGGAAATACAATTTTTAGTAACTGAGGAAAAAAAAAATATTCACCCTTTTACATCTGCAGTTGTGCTTTGCAAGCGTGGGTGCTCCGTCGTGTTAGAAGACTATCTCAGAACTGAAAGCTGATGCAATGCAGGGGAGCGCTTGCTCCCAGCTGATTGGCATCAAGCATTTTTCCTGTCCCACTTGCACAACAGCCGTGGTCATTCAGCAGCGTGAAGCTAAGTTGGCTCTAGAACACATTCTAATTATCTAGGCATCCTGATTAAACCTGCCTTGATTTAAAAGAGGCACGCTACCGTACTCATGTGAACGTTTCTTGTTTCTTCTAAATAATAGAATTAGCTATGGGCATTTCCTTAAGAGCATGCAGAACACAATTGCAGTATAATTCCTCTCCCTCCAAGCCTAGTCTTGAAACATGCAAATTTCTCTTTCAAGTGTGTTGGCAAAAAATAGCAATATCCTGATACGCACATGATTTAGACTCCAAATTACACGCTGGTTGAGTTATCATCAGTGGGTTGAGTTCTTTGGTGAATGTATCAAGAGTGCTGTGGAAAGTAGCACAGGCTGGTGAGGAAATATCAGAGGATGGCTTGGTTCTCGCTCTCTTTTGTAGGGATCCAGCGTTGGCTGCTGCCAGGGACAGGGTACCAGGCTGGATACGGACCTTTAGTCTTCCCGGTACAGCCTTCCTTACATAGCTCGATGCAACACACCGCAGCGCCGTGCACTTTCTGCTGAGCGTTTTCATGTTCTGTTTTAAAAATAACAAGACATCTCTTAACATTCAGGATACATTTTTCCACTCTGAAGCACCAGAGCAGTCTTTTTAAAGAAACTCTAGGAAGGGTGTTAACTTGATCAATGCTGTGCAGGAAGGAAAGCTTTTTCCTACTATTTTTTCAGCATGACTTTCACTGACATGATCAGGCTGGGAAAAGACTTATTGGCTGACAGCCCAGGACAGCCATGCAATATCTCTAGTCATCTGGAACTCAAAACTACTCTGCCCAAGGGAGAACCATAACATAAAAACAATTTAGGTTACATGCTGAATCTTATAAACATTGTTCAGTTTTTAAAAAATAGTTTAAATACTACTTATGTGCATTCGCTATGCACAGTTTGGGTTTTTTTTTTTTTTTAAATGTCAAGTAAGAAAGGCTGGGAGGGTTTTTACTGTTTTACTGTAGATGGTTTTCAAAAATCGTGGAGATTTTTAGAACTATAGGGAAATGAGTTTCCTCTCTTCTCATAAATTTAAGAGTTTGGCTTCTCCTATGTATTGGATATAATTGTTTTATAGAGAGAGATAATGTTTACTTTTTGACCCCATCTAGAAAGCATAGAGTCACAGAAACGCTGGTTGGAGGGGGCTTCCAGAGGCCCTGCGGTCCCCCTCCCGTACAACACGGGACTGTCGTGAGCACCAAATCGGGGAGCGCTTGGCTTCATCTGGCCGAGCTGCAAAACCCCCAAGGACAGAGTTTCTGCAGCCTACCCGATGACCTGCCCCGAGGCTGCGCTTCTCTTCTAGAGATTTTTTTTTCCTCCATCCAGTCTGAATCCTCCACGCTGCCCTTTGTGGCTGTTGTCCCCTCTTACATTGTCCGTTGCTGCTGCCCAGAGTTTGCTCTGTCACCCTCCCACCTCCCCAGTGTATGTATAATCTGAGTAACCCTGGGAAACCGAAGTGCAAGGGCCAATATATGTGTTGGAAACTGCAAAGCTGGGACCTTAGCTTGTAACTGCATTCACCTGTTGAATTTTCAATTGTCTTGTGGCCCAAGAGAAGGAAAAAACAGAGTTTTTCCAGTAGTTCAAAGCTGATGCTAAAATGTATTAATTATAGTGCTTTTGTAAGTCTATGGGTTTTTTCTCTCCCTTTTTGAAGCTGAGCATCGCTGGCCTCTGTCTATTGTTACCTTATTTTGCATAAAAAACTATCAGAGTAATCTGCTCTTCTGTAAGCATGTGCAGCTCTAATAATTTGGGGTAAAGCAACATGAATCCAGAATGTAAGCTTCACTTCAAAAATCTTTTTTTCCTCCACTTGTCTTGATGGAAGATCTGAATTTGGGATGTGTCTATTGCCACCTGTCCTTCTGCCAAGTCCTAACATACCAGCACACCTTGTAACAAGCCCAAAATTATTGTTTTAGGAAAATGACTATGGTTCCTTTATGATTCCTTTTTTCCATAAACTGGTATTTCTCAAGCTGAGTAGCCTGACTGTCTTTTCAGTGACTGATCCATTCTGACATAGGAGAATAACCCCTCGTGCACATAGCTTGATTGTTCTTGCGCGGCTTCTTCCTTTTGCTGAAATTGTTGGTTATTTGGTGGCGTTGTTTTTAATTGAGTTGTGGTTTTTACTTTCTCGATGTGATGTGCCATGTGCTGTAACTTTTCCTGTGATGCTTTCATTGCAGGCCTTGCTGAGACCAGGACGAATAGACAGAATTATCTACGTGCCATTGCCAGATGCAGCCACTCGCGGGGAGATCTTCAAACTTCATTTTCAGTCCATGCCAGTCAGTGATGAAGTCTGCTTAGCGGAGCTCATTCAGCACACACAGAAGTACTCAGGAGCAGAGGTAAAACTTTCTGAATGGTAATGGTCACGGAGTGGGTGCGCAAAATTGTGTTTTTAAAGTTGAAATCGTGTATCATCCAGATGTCATCCCTTGAGTCTTCTCAAAGTGGTGGGGGGAATTATGAAAGGGAATGTTTGAGAGATTTCTGTGTTTCTGCTTGGAAAACAGAATACAATCTGGGGCTTTTTTCCTTCAAGATCTCCATCAGAGGATTGTTGCCGGGGGAAGGGCCTCTTCCAGGGTGAACCTTAGTACGACCACGGGTGCTGCCAGGAGGAGTGGAGAGAGGTGGGGGCAAGTGCCCCCAGACTGCCCAGACAGTTCACCTGCGTCTCCCCACATCCCCGGGGATCTTTTGCATTTAGCATTGTGACTGAGAGCCTCAGATGGAGGGAGGAGAGACAGAGTTATGAGACAGTGTAGGGGAATTACAAGGGAGTCACTGGTCACTTCGAAGCTCGTATTTTCCTATTCCATATAATCAAGACCTCACAGCAGCACTTATTGTTCTAGCTCGTTGCTATTAGTTAGTCAGCTTCTGACAATGGATGACAGACAATTATTGCCTGTCCTGGGTAGAAGGAGAAACTTTCTCAGATGCTGCTGCCTGGCATTTATAATAAGCATTGGTACGTTAGTGGTCACCACTCTGCTTCCTGAATATTATTCATGTCAGTGTCTTGTGAAAGGATATTTCATTCTTTCCTCATTTTGATTAATTGAAAGCAATTATATTACTTCAAAAATTCAAAGAATGTTATTAAGGTTGCCAATTCGAGCTCTTAAAAGGTATGAAATACCAGAATTAAAATTTCCACCTTACTGTAGCCAGTCCTAGTGTATGCATTATCGCACCATCTTTAATTATATAGTTACCTTCTACTTTTTTCGTAGCAGGGTGGAAAATGTGATGTGCTTGCCTCGGCTCCCCCATCTTTCTCTGTGCTGTTTACAAGGGCAGGGAAATAAGCTAAACTTTTGTCTTGGTCCAAAAGAGAGGGTGACTGTGGAGTATTTGTGGGATTCCTATAATGCTGAAGGCCCTTCTCAACTGACTGGTCATTGGATATGCTCCCAGGCAAGACTTTTGCTCATTTAGCCATCACTGAAATGCTGGTATGTTGTAAAACGCTGCATTGCCTACTAGTAACCTCTGGCTGCTGTGAGTGCTCCAAGTCCAAGGGATGGGGTCAGACCTTGCCGTATGCAGCAGCAGTGTCTGGGCTAGCCTCCAGGCTCGTTCCGGGAAGCTGTGTCACGGCGGACACCAAAGTCAAACCCGCAAGAGCTTTCCTCCTCCACAGCACAGGACAAACTGTGCTGTGGGAACGACTGAAAGCAAGCTGTGTAGTGAGCAAAGCTGTCTTGTGTAGCGCTTCTTTTTGCCACAGAATGTGGGATATCATAATGAAAAAAAGGCAATAATAAAAAGGATTGCAGGCTTGAATGTTGGTCTGGAAAACTGTCACAGCTCTACTGCCTCCATGCTTTGGAGCAGGGACTTGAAACAGTACTATGTTTTTACCCGGGTGTCAGTGATACGACTTTTGCCGCCCTGGGAAAATTTATCTGCCTCTGGCTGAGTTACCAGCCTCCAAAAACATAAATATAAACATCTCCTCTGTTGTGTATGGAAACTGTCTTCTTACCAGGCAACAACTGTAATGCTTGTATTTCAGAAATTCCAAGCATATGGGGATTTCCTTTGGATCTGGATCAGCTGAGGCTCTAGTGGTGAATTCCTGTGCCTAGTTGATAATGAGTCGCAAATGTCTCGGTGCTGGCTTTGTACAGAACCAAAAATAAGTTAATGGGTCATGGAGTGCAGCTACAGACTAGTTACAGGGGAAAAAAAAGCCTGCCTGTTTCTCATATGGCATTTCTCATGAATTTTGTTCTTTTGCATCATTCAAAGAATTATAATAACTGGGATGTAACGAGTAAATACAGAAAAAGCCTCAGTCAGTGTTCCTTGGAAGAATATATAAAAAGTCTTGACAGTTGGCACGCACAGCGGCCAGTTTCATTAAAGCCTTTTCTTCCTAGTGTCTCCAGCTTCCCAGCTTTACAAATAGTTTCCGCTGTTGAATGGCAAGTTCCCATTCCACTGTTCTACCCTTTGTTTAGAAAAAGAAATGGAAAATGCTTGGTTTTGTGACTAGAAGATGCTGTATGAATAGGGAGCTGCATGTAAAGATGCGTTGAATCATCCTGACATGAGCTGAATAAACAGCAAGTAAAGTGGGTAGTTCAGTACGCATCTGGCTTCCAACTTGGCCTTTTTTCAGATCAGATATTTGTATATTTTTGCCTGCCATCACTTATGACCAGTTATCTCTATTCACCTGCTGGATGTACGTTTCTCTTAATGAGCACCTTTAAAGATATATCGAGATAGCAAAATAGGATGATTACTTCCCACTGTTTCATGTGAGAGAAGATGGAAGATAATTCATGAGGGTGAATTACAATTTCCTTCTCTCATGTGTGAGTGAAGTTTAATGTAAAAAAAAAAAAAGTGCATTAGAGGAGCAATCTCTGTACAGTTAGCTTTTATTATGCTAATAGTATAGGTCAAACAAAGCCTCAGCTTTCTAGAAATATTTGGGTTTGAGTTCGATTTTCATTTCCAGACCCTTCTGAAGTAGTGCTCTGCAGCAGTGCTTGAGGCTCTTCTTCAGGGATACTTCAGTATCTATAAATCAGGAAAGTAAGAAATGGGTTTTAGAAGTTTCTGAATAGCAAGGTTTGGTCTCGGACCTGATGTTGACACCAAGGATCATTCCCTCCTCCCTCTAAGGCAACTTCTTTGGCTGCATCTCTGCCCTGAAGGCATCTGCCTTTTCCCAGGACCACCTCAACCTGTTTTCAGCTGAGCCCGTGTGTCCGAGCCATGCGCAGGGTAGGTCTGGTTGCTGCAAGGACAGCTCTGCAGTAACCATATGTCTCGTTTGCCCTCCCAGGCAAGCCAGCAGGTTTCGCTAGTGTGGCGGAGGAGCAGTCAGAACTGCTCTTGTCTTTGCCTCCAGCTTTTTTTCCTACGAAATTTCTACTGAAAGCCATGCCTGGGCAGCTGACACCTGGCATGGTTCAGCAGGAGGCTGTGCTGTGCTGTGCTGCACCGCTGGCCTCGCCGGCACCTCCAGATGCTGTAACATTAGCAAGGAGCTCTGGCAGGCACAGAGGAGAAGTCTCTAGTCCTTGAAAGTAATAAAAATGGTTAAACCAACAAGTGTCATGCTGCCTCGAAACTTTTGTAAGGTTTATTGTAGTGTTCCTGCTTTTTATTTTCCGGAAAATTGCAGGAGATCCAACTTTTATAAAACTGATGATTTTTTTAATGGTTTTATATAATTGGGATGTCTTCACTTGGAGATTGTTCAGTCTGATCATAGCTTTTTCCTAGAGCATTTTCACTGTTACACTTCATGCTGAGGAGTTTTATCTGTATGATTTCTCACTGTGCTTTCTATAAAGTACGATTAATTAAAGATCCAACCACAGAAGTATTTAAAAGCAATGTTTTAAAGTGCAAGCAATGGGAGTTCTTTGGGTCTCATTTGCTTGCTTTCATGATGCTGCGACAGCCAGCTCGCTTTAGTAAAGATGGGTCTTCCACAAACTCAGGTGCTCTACTTTTTTAATTCGGGGTTCAGATTAGGTTTTTCGTAATTATTGGCTGCTCTCTGTTGTAATAGAAAACACCAACAGTCTCAATGCACTTTCTAGTGCAAGTAAGAACAAAATCGCATGGACAGTATCTGATGGGAAATTACTTGTCCTGTAATTTTTAAATTATACATTGTCTCAAACAGAAAAGAAGAAAGGTTGTAGCTGGAACGTGTCTTGGCCTAGAGGAAGGACACCTACCTTTATAAAGACTGATGTCTTTATTAGACCTGTGTGGGGAAAAAAAAGATTGTATCATTTGCCTTTACAAATTAAGTGGAAGCGGTGTGTCTGTCTTCAAATCGTTGGAGTTTGCTCTGCGAAAAGGGATGAGCAAGGGATGAAGACAGTGTTTCCCCTCTGTAGAAATACTTTGTTCCAGAAAGTAGGTGATAAAAAGGAAAATAAACCCAGTAGAGTGAGGGACCTTCTTTTATTGTCTGAGCCCCAGTCATACTTTTTGTTACAGTTTAGAAGGCAGTAGCAGAGAGGGAGGTTTTGGGCAGAAACTGAAATCACGTGTTGAGTTGGTTTGAGTTTAAAGTTGAGTCCTGAAGTAATAAAAAATTAAATATTCTGGATACGATGACAATATTCTTAAGACAAGCGTGCTTATAAAAGTAAGCTAATGGGACTGACTGCTTTTAAATTGGTGGAAAGCAGGTCATGGTGAAAGCGAAGGCTGGCATTGTTTCTATAGTATTATCAGTTTCCATGCTTACAGGACACAATAGTAAAGTGGGAATCTGGGAACCTGTAAATCTTTCACTGGTTCTTAGTTGAAGTAGAATAGCTAATGTAAAAAATACCTTTCTCACTTTGCAATAACTCTCAATGGGAACACAGAAAACGAAGGGGGAAAAAGGCAAGCCAATGAAGGTTTGCTCTGGCTCAAATGAGAGCGTATTTGATGCCAAAAAGTATGTTTGCAGCAGCACACTAGCTCAAATCAACTAAAGCCTTTGACTCTTGAAATATGTATTCCAAAACATGTATGTTCTTGTTTACCAGATATTGACATACTTAAACTATGAACTTTAATAAAAAAACACTTTAATAAAAAAACAAGCAAAACCTCCCCAAACTCCTCTCTTTCTTATAGAGGAGGGTACCAACTACAAAAGAAGGGAGAATGCGTCCCATAATAGGTGTACAGGAGGGTTTTTTAAAAGATTGGGAAAAATTTGTCTCTTTAGTAAAGAGCATCTGCAGTAAAGGTGAGAGAGGGCTTAGATATAGGGGAAAAAAAGGACATCTGACAAATTAGGATGTGTTGTCTTCTTTACATCTAGTTTTCCATGAAGGAAAAGATCTTCCAAGCTTGAGGGAAAGTCTTTCTGCTTAACATTTTTAAAGGGCAACAGATCCAATCCTGTATAGTAGCCTAAAAAGAGACACAGGCTTTGGGGAGTGGAGGCATAAAAAAAATGAAAAAAAAGAAAAGAGTGAAGTTTCTGTATGGGGGAAAAAAATAGTAGACCCTTCCAATCATGTCCTGGCTAAAGCTCATGGTTTTAATTTTTAAATACAAACATGTTTGCTCCTTTTATGCTTAGTTACGCTAGATTCAGCGCGTGTTCAATTCCCATTGAATTCAACAGGTGTTGAAGGTGCTCAGCACATCGTGCCTTGGGACTGGGCCCTCAGATTTTTAACTTCTACGATACCACAAAAAATGCATGTCTCATCAGAAATGTGTGATTTGAAAATACACTTTGGTAGTTAAAGCATTTGTGGCTGAAATGACTTTGGCCTGACTCTGCTGGGCAGCCTTTCCTTCTGAAGGAGTTCTGCTTAGCTCCGTGCCAGGATACGGTATTACAGTGAAATGCCATTTTCAAAGTGAGGAACACCATCAAATTGAAACGCAGCAAGATTAAGGCCTCAGATGAACCTCTGAAGTTTGTCTTGGAATGATGCATAGGATCTGTTAATTTATATCACTCACTGAAAGGTGAACATTTTTGTGTGGGTGGGTGAGGAAAAGAGACTTAGCCTTCATCCAATATGGGTAATGTGGGATCACCACCTTCCTACACACATTTATCAGTGCTGAGGATGTGTTTGGCACAGGTGGCTGGAAGGTGAGGAAATACCTGGCATTCGGAATGTTTTCCGAATGTCAATGTTTGGGATAAACGAGATGAATCACCGGAAAGGAAATAACTAACTATACAGGACTTCCCATGGGATTTTGCTTACTGCTGGTCTCGCAAGAACCTCGTACGTGCAGAATGTGCTTGGGCAGATTGGGAACGAGGGCAGCGCGAGCATTTGGGTAATCACTCATCGGCATGGCGGTGCCGAACCGCAAGAGTTTGTGGCGTTACACCACCTCTGCCCGCTCTCCTTTTTAGTCACTTTAGAAAGGTCTGGTTCCCCTTGCACATTTTTCAGAGATGGGGGAGTGTTGCCCTAAGTGGGCTGATTTTTATCACGTCTTGTCTCAGCTGAGACCCGATAAAGTGCTGTATGCATTCACCCTAGGAGCATATAAAGCATGGTTGGCAATTAGCATGTTTATGCAAAACATAAGGTTTGGTATACAGGAGAGTATTTGCACTGAAATTTATGCACGGCGAGCTCATCTGGGAAAGAACATTTTATCCTTCAGTGAGATAATGATTTGCTAACAGTTTAATCAAGCAGAGGAGATTTAATGCATCTGGCTGAAGGGACATTAGCGTTTCCGAAAAGGTCAGACCCATTAACAGCTCAGGAGGATACAGTCGAAACTGCTTCCTAAGTAACTCAAAGAACAGGGATCCTCAGAGGAACTTGGGGAAAATGCCAGAGGGAATTTGAATGAGCCCCCAGGCGAGCACCAAACAGGGCTGAGGTATGAAATTTAGCCTGCTTCTCAAACCTGAGATTTTCTTCCTCCATACAGCCCGAAGAGCTGAACATTTTGGTTCCTTAAATGCTTGAAACAGTTAGAGTGCAGGAACCTTACAGCTAACTTCAATACAGTTTTTTCTCCCTTTCTGTGTCTTCATTAACTATTTTAATGGCATCGTCCACCCAGGTTCTGTAAAAGAGCACTTGTGTTTGCTTTTGTCCTCCCTGTGCCTTTGAAGGGTTGTTTCTTCTTGTATGCCTGTTTGGAGAAAGAACCTGCAACAGGAGCATCCCTTGTGTCAGGGGTAAGCAATCCTCTGCTGATGGGGCGGCTCCTTTCCGATGAGCTTTTATAAAAGAGCTGTAGTTCCACCAAACCAGCCGAGGCCATGGGAGACGCCTGCGTTTACCAGCAGCACGGACCATGCCATTTACCTCCCTCCCCTGCCCTTGCCTTCCCTTTTCCACGCTACCTTGCGTGCAGCGGAGTTACCAGGAGCTCCCCTTTGTTGAGGGTGGCAGAGGGGAGCGTGTTGCCAGCACAGCAGGGGACTGTTGAGCTGTCACCGAAACACAGGCTTGTAAAAGAGGGACCTAGACCGATACTCTGTCAGCCAGCTTCACTTGCCCTCTGCTCTTGCCTGTGGCTTTGCAGCTTTATTGTCCCGGTTTTGGCTGTAATTCCCAGCAATGGAAAAACATGTTGCTCTTTAAAAGCAGATGGAAATTCATTCCTGAAGGAAAAAATATGTCTCTTTAGGCTACTGCTATTGTTTTCTTTTAGTTTTATTTTTTGCCTGTGAGCTATTTCTAGCAACTTTTAAGTTAATTCATTCTTTTTTTTTTTTTTTTTTAAATCAGCGGGGATTATTCTTCAGTGTGTTAAAGCACACACTTTCAGTATACCAGTGACTACAATTGGAGGTATATCATGTTCAGAGTAAAAATTGCATTTGCAATGATCAGGAATGAATTGAGAATGTTGGTTTATTTCTGCCCTTTGAAGTATTTTCATTTACGTAATACAAATGCTCATATCAGTTCAGAGTGGTAGCATTTACTTTTATGTTAAAAAAAGGAAAAGAAAACAAAATTAAGCACTTTTTCCTCACACTGACCTGTTTCTCTGTTTTACACCTGTAGTGCTGGCACTTGATCTTGTAAGTTATGATGTATCACAGAGTATGGGGTTAGCGGTGAGCTTGCTGCTTTGTTTGACTCAACTCTAGTCCTAAAGTATAAGACAATGCATACAAATTAGAGAAAGTCACCAAAAAGCTATTGCAATTCATAGAGTATTAATTCCTGATCCTTGACTCTTATACACCAACTTCAGGGTCAGATCCTCAATGTATACAAGTTGCTGTAAATACTGAATATGTCTTAGTACATTAGCAAAAGATATGTCTGAAGTTTTTTGTTTCCCTTTCCATGAGACCACTTTTTTCATAAACGGGGGAAAAAAGTAAATATTCTTATGTATCCATTGCTATTTCTCATGCCCTTGAAATTAGCATGTGTCTGACGGGCTTAAGTGCCTGTTATGTTTACTTTTAATAATATCCAATGTCTGACTATCAAACCTCAGTGTTCAATTTACCTTTCTTTACGTGTATATACATTTGCCTCTTGGATATGCTAAGGATTTCAAGGGGGTTTCCCACGGAGGTAGCACTGAGGCATAATCTCAGACATCAGCTTGGCCAGGAGAGCTGCAGAGGGCTCCCCGCTTCTGCAGTAAAATTTACTTTCCATCCTTAACAGAATCAGTCCTCCAAAAATAAGGGTTGTACTTGGACAATGATATCCAAAATAGTTCTGATTATTACCTTAATTGGCACTAGGAATATTTAAATGTAGTACCTGAAGGCTCTCTCAGATAGGATGTTTATACCAGATGAAACCATAGAGAGGAACATCTTGTGCTGACCTACTTGTATTTCTGGTACTGTGCCAGTTAAATTGCTGTCAAGGTGGAAGAAATGTTAATGAATGGCAGAGGAATAATAGAGCCCGGGTATAAAAGCTCATTAATCTACCTGAGTATTGTTGCTGTGAATGAAGAACGTGTATTTTAAAGACAACACTAACTGTTTACACTTCACTGAACTGCAAAGATTGGAGAGGGGTGTGTGGATGAAATAAAATATTTGAACATATGTTGGTATCTTTGTGTACATATAAAATAGGATGTTTGCCTTTGGCAGTCATCAGCAAAGTAATTGTTTCTGTTGCGAAAATTTGGAACCTAATAATGAATAATAAAATAATATCTAATAAAAGCAATAAATGTGCCATTAGACCATGAATATCTTGAACAATAGATGTACTGAATTTCAAACTTAGAAGCTGTCGCTATTAAAGCTACATTTGTATAGAACATGCCCCAACTATTCTGCTTCTGTTGCTTTCTCCTATAATAGAAATATTTTATTTGTGTGAAGTAAATGTTGAGTTTATTTGGGGAGGGATGGCCATTACTGGTAAAGTGTTTGGAGAGGTTTTTTGTTTGTTTTTTTTTCTTAACATTTTAACTGTGATATACTTTAGTACTTCCTATCCCTAGAAACATGTATGAGCCACAAGCTTACACACTTCTTGTCATCACATTGAGTTATTTGAGTTTGAAAATGCACTCTGCTGTATTCCTTTCAAATGGGTTTTGATTATGTATAGTTTTATTTTTCTAAGGAGTTTTTTTGGGGAAGAATAGTTGAAATATCTGCTTTTGTTCTGCTTTCTTTTTTTATCCACAAACTTTAGCAATGACAGCGTTGGAGGCTTTTTGGTGAGATTAAGCTGCTCAGCAGTAATTCTGAAACTGTTTGAGAAGTTGTTAGCAATTCAGATAGTCACTGATGCTGAATGTGGGAACAGGGAAACTTTCAAGTATTTGCAGCCAAACCTACGTTGTCAAACAGGGAAATTTTCATTCTTGCCGTGTAACTTCTGTTTTCACAGCATGCCTGAACACTGGCTGTTCATGAGAAGGAGAGCTGCAATCCCACTGAAGAAGGCACTTTAAGGGGAGCTATCTGGAGCTGGCTTTCTGTTTTGTATTTGAATGCTAGCAAAGATTTTTGTATCGGCACAAAACTTTGGTCTTAGCATTCAAACCATTTCCTGGAGTAGAAGTTGTCAAGTAACGTTTCATAGCACTACTGAAAAGTGGATGGGTGCATGCACTACTGTAGCTCAGATTTTTGTATATCAAAAATTGGAAGTTGTTATTTCCAAGTTATCTTTTATGGTTTCCCTTAAATGCATATGGAAATACATAAAGCTTTAGATTGCCTTTGGCAAAAGGATTAAATGGTTATTGGCAGATGGAAACAGCACAATAACAACTCTGCAGCAAATTATTAGCTATGTTAGAAGCAATTCCGTAGAACGTTTTGCTTTTTTAATTAAACTTTTTCAAACTATAACCTAGTTCTCGGCTTAAGCTTTTTGTTTCCTGGCTTTCAATAATGAAAACGTCAAGGATAGCTGGGTAGATAAAAACCTTGCAGGTCTTAGTCTTCTGTAGTTTGTCCATGGCATTGCATGTATAAAAGTGAGCCATCGGATATGCTGGGTTGACCACTTGCAGTGGAAGAAAACAGAGCAAAACCCCAGATGACTGCAATTGCTAATTGGTCTTGACATCCCTATTGTCAGGGGAGGAGAACTAAGAGCGTTTTGCCCGGTTTAGAAGAGCTGCTTTGGATTTTGTTTGTTTGATGGTCATTTTCTTATTTAGGGAAGCAGGGGGAGGGTTAGTCATGATTTCAGAGCAATTGGTGTCTTACGGAGGTTGGCGTTGTGGCGTTTGATACTTCATTTTCTAGCAAGCAAAGTAAATTTGTGATAAAACTAGGCTGTTACTATTATACTTAACATTGCGCAGTTAAGCACACCATTGGAGGGAAAGGAGGGGAAGAGCAGCAATCTGTCTTCTGTTTTGTCTTTTATATTTTGGTCTTATTGTGCTTTTTACTGGGATAAATCAACTTTGTCGTTTTCCAGAACTGCTCCCAGTGAG
>VYZW01016133.1:75597-103549 GCA_013401315.1 Balaeniceps rex | reverse complement strand
GGGGGGGGGGTAAAAAACGTACCCAGCTCATAGGTTAGACTTTGTGAGCATCTGTGGTGGGATGTTTCCAAGTATTTTTGAGTCCGTGTCAGGAAAACTCTCTGCTCAATCTCTCTTCGTCAGCCACTTTCCCTTGCAAGGCATGGTTTTCGTCGTTCAGCCAAGAACGAAGGACCGAAGAGAAGAAGCCAGGAGGACAGGTTGTTGGGGATTTTTCTCATGACGGGCAACGATAGGGGCTTGGGTGTTCAGCATTGGCACACTGCCATGAGCAAGCAAGCAAANGCCACGTGCCGCTTGCATTTCTGGTTACCTCTGCAAGTCACAGTTGTGGCTGTGTACCTGGAGAGAGGCATTTTGGGGAGTTCCCTTGCCAGGGAGGGCGTACAGTATGGCTGTAGGGACGCGGGCTCATCGCAGACTCTTGTGATCAGGCATGTTACCACTTTATGGCATCTTGCCATTCCTGTGGTCATTTTTGTGTATTTACATGTTATATAAACCGGGGGAGAAACAAACCGCACTCCTTTGTTAGCGAAACAAAATTTGCAGGCAAGAAAATGTGTTTGGTAATTTGGTATAAACAAGAGAGAACAAAACTTTCCTTGAGTTTGGCTTTTCTAGTTTAAGGCCTGAGGACTTCCAAAGAAGAGCTGGCAGTCTTGTTTTAATATTCAAACAGTAAGCGCTCATCCTAATAAGATGTCAGTTCTCTTCAGAAGTGGAATATACTCAAAACGTTAAAAGCGGAAAACTTACTCTTCATTTCTAACATTTGTTATTACTAAATTTGCAAAAGTAGTTGTGAATTCAGTGAAGTAAACTCAAGGAAGAAAAACTGGGACCTTTTTGGATTTTAAGTGAGTTTTTTATGTGGTTATATATATTTTAATAAATATGTGTCTGCATGTATGTAGATATATATAAAAAGACCTTCTTTTTCTTGTTTATGATTTGCTGCAAGAAAATAGAAATATAGAAAATAAGTTCTAGAAACTTATCTATCCAGGAAGTATTCTTTTCTTTCCTTTCCTCCCCTTCTTTTGTATACTGGTTTTGCACTTGTGAGCTAAAAAAAAATGTTTTGAAACTCATTGGTTTGTTTATTTACTTATTTATTTTAAATCTATATTTTGTCTTCATTAACCCTTGTTTATTAATAATATTTATGGAAGAGCGGCGGGGGGGAAAGCATGAAATTCATTTGTCTTCTATCAGTGGTTGGAAGTTGGAGGAAGAAAGTGAACTTGAGAATTTAGACAGTATCTTACCCTAGGCTACTTGTTTACCATTAAAAAGAGAACTTGCATGCAGGAGGGAGTGTTATGTTTTGGACTTATTTCCTTGTAACTCATAAATCTTGGCTGTATAAATATTCAGTCATTAATTAAGGCTTTCAAATTAATCTGTTTCCTGACTGGACTTGGCTGGTTTTGCATAGAGCAATGCTGGTGCCCAACTTCCCAGTTTAGGAGTGCTCTCGAATGTGTGATATGGAGGTACGATGGTTATTGTGGAGAGTTAACGAACAGCATGTATGGGGGGGGCATTTTGTTACTAACGTGCAGGAAATAGGGCGGTGGTATCAAAATGGTTTTGCGTACTTTCATTACTTCCCTTCCTTCAAACAATGGCAAAAAATGGCTATTTTATATTGATAAGTGTCAGTCCCGAGCAGAAGTATTTTCCTTTCCTTTCCTAATTCTAGGATAGTGTTCTGTCTTTGCAATTTGGCCAGTTTACTCAGGATGATACAGAAATACAGCCAAAAAGTCCCTCTCATGTGATGGAAAAAGATTTCAGCTTTTGTCAGAGGCTTTTAAAAAATGAATTGGTAGTATTATTACATTCATTCGACCTGCTCATATAGTTACAGAGAGCTCATTTGAGTTTTGTGTCCTACTTGTGTCACCCTTTACAAACACGTGTGTGTATATATATGTTATGTGTGTGTATATATGTATGTTATGTGTCTCCTTTCTTACTTATGAAGGCATAGTATTTTTACTATATATTTCATTTTACTATATATTTAATTATTTCTCTAAGATTTAGGATTTTCAGAAATTCATATTTGGGTGACGATGTGACCATATACATTGCACTATAAATGTTTTTGTTATCTTTAGCTCTTAATTATACGCAGGTCTGTCTTTGCAGTGTTGAAAGTGAGTCTACGAGCTCTTCCTCTGACGTGAACATCCCCTAGCTCATGCAATGAGTTTGCTGTTAAAGGTGAAGCAGCAAAAGCTGCAAATGAATCATCCAGCCAGGCATGGTACTTTAAAACCAGGTAATCCTGGAGATGTACTACATTTTGTAGCTATTTCAAACCAAGAATGTTTTCATTATCTGGGTTCCAGTTGACTAGATGTATATTGCAGCAGTCGACTTCAATTCTGCATGTGCAATGGATTTCATAAATAACTTGTGAGGCTTCTGTTCCGAGCTGTCTAATTTGTACATGAAACCTAGAGAAGCAGGGGTTAATCATGGACATGAACAAAAAAGATCTCTCGTTAGCTCTTTAAAGAGTTAGTGTTCAATCTATGAAAGTGTGTTACTGCTCGTGTTTTGTTTGTCATGAAAGTGCAAAGAGATACCACAGTGCTAATCGATGTACCCTTTACCAAGGGACTAAAAAATAGTCTGCAGTGTGTGCTTACAAATCTGAAACAACTGTTATCTACCATGAACATATTTTTCATTACTTTCATGTATGTGTTGCACCGAGGAAGATATTTGTTTCTTAATGGCTAATTAGAAATTGGTCTGACCAAATTTCACAGCCTGAGAGAGTTTGAAATC
The DNA here is from genome assembly GCA_013401315.1 of Balaeniceps rex. NCBI lineage: Eukaryota > Metazoa > Chordata > Aves > Pelecaniformes > Balaenicipitidae > Balaeniceps > Balaeniceps rex. The sequence goes on along the minus strand of VYZW01016133.1, from coordinate 100,741 downwards.
TGAATTTAACTCTTCAGCTGAATTTCATCACCTTTATCACTTCAGCCAAAGCCAGACTATTAATACCTTCTCATTTCTAGCCTAGTGAAAGTTTAGATTGTTACCCTACAGCGTTTCAAACATTTTCATGTGCATAAAAAATTCCCTGTAACCAATGGAATTATTTAATGCACGTAAAATCAAATACATGTTTGAGCTTGCTAAATCCAAGGATTATTTCTTTAATTCCTAAAGATTAAAATGTCTTCTAATGTAATGTATAGTATTAATTAGATAGCAGAAATAACAGAAGATGTATCAAGCTTTTATTTATTTATTTTTTTAATTTTCAAGGTAAGATGCATTTTTGCAGCCATATTCTATCACTGTCACTTACTTACATGCCTGTCATTTCCTAGCAGTTCGTTGCTGTCAAACCAACTGATGCATGAACTACCCAATGCTGTTTTGTGCAATTAGATTTTGATACAGCAAAATGATTTTTCCATGATCAGGAAAACCCCTTGCATTTTAACGGGATCAAAGAGTAGGCATATTCTGTTTCATTCAGTCCCAAGCTGTTATTGTAAACGTTTCCAGGTCTTTCAGTATTGCTTTTTACAGATTTCTAATATGAGACATGGCTGTATGTGTTCGTGAGGAACAGCAGCCAGATGAAACCCTCTCCTTTTAATTGGCGTTTTGAAATTGAGTACAACTCAGTGTGGCCTCAGTGCTACCGTAGGCACGTTAAAGAACAGCCTGACTTTTAAAAACAAATCTGCCACTCTTATCATGTCTTTTTGAAGCAGTAAACACACTTTTTTTTTTCCCCTTGCCCCCATGAGATTATTGCCATCCAATAAGTTCTTTCAAAAAGAGCTCCATCTGTAGAAATGGGCTACGGAGATGCAGCATCAAAGGTGTGCAGGCAGTGAGTGACCCACCAAGTCAGGCAGGCAGTAGAAATCCAGGTGAGCCTATCGTGCTTGTGGAGTGTAAAAGTGTAAAAATACCATGTGGAGCACAACAGGAAGGCTTGCTAAATTATAAAACATAGCATTAAGAAACTGTGGTAATAAATCTCTCTTCTGCCAGTGTGCATTTCATTGGAAACAGTCCTGGACTTGCTGGGAGATAGGTTGGATTGTCTCATTGGTTTCTTCTTTCTTGTGAATTTGATAAATCATTTGACACATCATATTTGGTAAGAAGTAAACCATATTTCAAAGCCTGATATGATGCCTGTGTGACACTTGTAATTTGAAATCTGTTGTTACATCAGCCTCTGAAGGCATTCGGTGTTGTATTTGGTAGTATCTCTGTGCCAGCTAAGTAACAGAACAAATTATAATTTACCTTATTTCTTGCCATATACTAAGTAGGACTGTTTTTTGCAGTGTGCAGATTCAAAATGAGGAACTATGTTCAAAATACCTCTGGGGCATTATTACAAATTGTGTCTTTCGCAGGCCATGCATTTGTTTCGGTACCTGGCTGCTGTGGGTTGTTACCAGTAGATTGCATCAAGCCCCTGTAGAATGGCTGGTGATGGTTTCAGTGCCATTCTGATACCGTACCATTGAAAGAGGGATTTAGAAAACACAGCAAGGAAGCTTAGAAAGTTGCTAAATTAAAAAAAAAAAAAAGGAAGAAAAGAAAAAATGAGTACAGCAGAAGTAGTTCGACCTATTTAAAAAAAGTGCTTAAAACCGCTGGCTTGAGAAGAGTAAGTAAAGAGGATGAGTTAACGTAGGTGGTGAGAGCCACGGCCGGTGACAGCTCCCTGGACCACAGGAGCTGCTCTGCTGACCTCGCAGTCCCGGGGCTCCTAAGGCTTTTCCTAAAGAGACCTGTGCAGGATCGTCTCGCGATCGGTGCTCATGCTGTGGTTTCTCAAGGTGAACAAAACAACGTTACTGGTGTTAAAATGATAAGCCTAGTCCAGTCCTAGCCCAGTCAGGATCTGCACAGAACAGGTTGTTCCCTGCGAGTCGGAACAACACTGATAACATTTGGCAGGAATAGCAAATATGCGTTAATATGTGCATTTGATAACAGAGAGAGTCTGTTTTGAGGTTTACTTTTGATACTAATAATTCATCCTTGGTTTTGAGATGATTCCTGAAAGAAAGTATCTTTTTCCTACAGTCAGTGGTCTTTCTTGAAAGTCTCTCATTTTTGAAACAGAGAGCTTTTAGTCACTTTATTTTTGCCGTTTAAAATCCAGCAGTTTTATTGTACTAATGTTTAGCCTGCCAGGACTTTTTAGCACCAGATTTTTTTCATTTGAAAATAGTGAGGGTTTTTTGGTTTTTGTTTCTTCTTAATTCATATGCAACATTTAAGGAAAGCTTAATTAACCCCAGCATGCAGGGAGAGGGAGAGGAAACAGTGCTCAGCAATTGAGAATATAATTAGCTACATTTATACAGAAGTGATTGTATTACCTGAATCCCTTTTAATTTATTTTTGGATGAGTTTGGGGGCTAGGAAGGGAGGGCAGGCACAGGCTCTGAAAAAAAAAGTGGAAGGAGTGTAAATGCTTCCATGGATCTGGAAAACAGAAATACAGTGAACTATCTCTGTTTCTCTGTAGGGCTGAAGTACTGGTCTTCCTCTTAAAACTCCTTGACAGAGTCAGAGTTTAAATTTCAGCTTAGGAGGTTTGCAAAGCTTGGAAAAGCCATGCAAGTCAAATCCTACTCTCAAGGTGTAAACATAGACTGGCCTTCCTATCCAGGATCAGCCCAGTCCTTTTTACTGTTTTCTATTAAAATATTTTGTTACTTCTGCTGCAAATTAACATTGGTTTGAACATTTTCTCTCTTAAGTATTGTTCAGTCTTCCTCATTAAAAAAACATTTCCTCAATAATAATAGGTTCCATATGTAGATGTACTATGTATGTAAAATGATACATATTAATGTAAGTAATCACACATGAAAATGTGTTTTTTTGCTTTTCACAATGTAATGACTCTTCCCGCTCCAACCTTCTGCCCCCAAAACAAGCAGAACAACAAGAAAACCCATTGAAAGGAAATTTGCAGTTTTAAATAATTTTCCAGATACCACGTTTTCCAAGTTCAAATGGAGCTGGCAAAGGAGGCGGCTGGCCGGCAGAGATTGATCGCTGGCTGTTCCAGGAACAGCTCAACTTTCGGTGCAGCGTGGTCGATACCATGGGCTTGCGTGCGCCTGAGAGCGAGTGTACTGAAAGGCCTCGGTTCAGGAAAGCTGTTCACCATGTGCTTCGCTTCCAAAATGAGGGCAAGTCCCTCCTCCTTCAGGATCCTTTATGCTGACGAGGAGGAGGCTTCCTCAGGTGCTTACAGCTGAGCGTTTGCTTGAGCGTTTTGCTGAGCTGCAGCGTTGCGGTGAGATGGAAAGACTTTGCAGTACTTCTCAGAAACATATGGGGAAGGCATTTCTTAAAAAGAAGAAAAAACCCCTTTCCGCTTTAGAGGGTTACAACAGTATTCCAACATTTGCGTGTAGAAATAACACCCGACCTCCGTTTCATAAAAAAAGCTGTAAAAAGCCAAGTTACCTTGTAAAATCTCTCTATTTTTTCATCTTTTGTGTATGATTTTAACAAAAGGAAGATTTCCATGTGTTCTGGTTAAGTCTTGTAACATGATGCAATCAGTCAGTTTGGCCGATGAGATGTTCTGCAAATATCCTGCAGCAGATGAGCTTGCCGGCTTCTGCGGGGTGGATGGTGTAGGGAGGAGAGGCGGGGGAGAGCTGCAAGCATTCTTCACTCCTGGCAGTTGCATGTGCAGCAACGCTTAAAAGATTATCAGAACCATTTCCCAAAGCAAAAGGGAAACATGAGGTTTTTCTTCAACCCAGAAGTTGATGGCAAATTATTAAAAAAAAAAAAAAAAAATCCAGAATAAGATGAAGTAGTACAGGGCGTAGCTGTCTCATTACTTACATAGAAAAAACCGCAGTTATTAATTTTACTTTTATACATTTTGCTTTAGACTTCTTTCTGGTAAAAAATTATTTAGAAACACTAAATTGAATAATTTATTTAGTTTTGTGTCATTGACTTAACGTTTTACATTAGTAATAGGATTCAGAATGTTTCCGCTTGAAAACATTTTAAGTATTTAAATTCAAAATGACTTTTTCAAGATTTTCTTTCCATTTTGTTGTTAAGTGTAATGGGTAAGGTTGAATTTGACCCTTTGCTTATTTGGTTTTGGATTAAATGATATATTCTGCTTGGGAAATACTCTAGTCTCTGTTCAGCAGAAAGCTTTTACAATTCTGCTTTTGGATGAACCTAAAATTAGAGGGAGTTTGGTTTTCTGGAACAGGCAGAGAATAAAAAGGAATTTTTTTTTTTTCCCCTCATGTTGATAGGTGGCACTTTTACTTCAGCATCAGCATTCATTTTCAGCTCTTTTCCTGCTGCACTTCATCGTTCTTTTGTTAAGAAAACTGAGCAGCCCAGGTAGCACTAATAGTCTGCAGGCTGCACTTTCATGTGGACCCGTACGTTTACGTTCTTATATTTATATTGACTCCACACTTGAAAGATAACGCTTTCTATCTCAGGTGGAAATGGTAAAGTTGTAGAAAATAGGTGTTAGAAAGCCTGTAGAGGAATATTTAGTTGATCTGTATCTTAAAATGCATTCTGTTTTGAAAATTTATTTAAATGATTGTATGATCATACATAGCTGTGGGTGACTAATCTAGTCTATTGCTGCAGGTCATGGGAATAGTCATAAAAAGTATTTATTCTGAACGTGAACCCGGATGCATGCTTTCCCGACATGTTTCCCATATGGCCTGTACGTAAATAGTAAATCAGATAGAGAAGAATTGAGGAAAGAGAAGAAGCGGGTAAGTGGGGATTCTGCAGCACTAGAACTGCAGCCCTACATGGTTTGAAGCTGTAACTTGTTTTCTCTCAGAAGCAAAGAAAAGAAAGAATTAGTCTAAGTGGAACGAAGATGGTTCTGTAGACCTAGGAACCCCCAGAGGTACAGTCACCAACAAAAAACATAATTAAAATCTTTATCAGAAAAGCATTGATGGAAGTGCAGAGAAAACTGGTGACCTCCAGAAATGGCATGCCGTTTGCTCGCTTATGCTTCGTGCTATAGCAGAGGCTGGCGCTTCTCTGCAGACTTCAGCCTGCACACTCTTTTCCCTGAAACCAAAGTGGTTTTAGGGAATTGCTCGTTCCATTTCGACAGCTTGCCATTCCTGTCATTATTGACCTTACCTGGTTGTACCTCACAGGGTGTATCTGCCGGAATATCTCCGTCAGACGTGTGGTTCTCCGCTTGGTCCTCGCTGCTCGTGTCGGGAAATCTGAACCAGAGAGACAGGGACGTTGCAGATGGTCTCTGTGGGGCATAGTTAGGGGTCTGAGCTGTGAGGACTGCAAAAATACATTTTCTATTGCACCTAAAGAGCACACAAGAACTCCTGAGTTACAAACTTTGTACACTGGCTGTATGAGTAGGAGGGGAGGAGTTGTGCTTCGCAGGAGAAAACACATTTTGATGTTGTCACTTCAATATACATGAAAAGCTTCAATCTCTACTCATTTGTTTGCTCTGTGTTTATCTGTTTTACCTGACTTACCTTTAATTCCAGCTGGGCAGTCAGTCCCAAGGCTCTGCAGTGTCGTTCCTCAGTACCTGTAGCCTAAGCAGTTTTCCTTGTAGCCACCATGGTAATTTCTCAGTCACTGAAAGGGGCCATTTCATAGCTCTGGTATCTTAGGCTGGGAAATTTGCTCTTGGATGCAGCTCACGCAGGCTTTCCATGCCCTGCAATCCCTCTGATTTTCCTAACGTCCTTGCCTTCTTTCACGGGCTAGAGAAAGTACGCACTTTCTGTGGGAAATGGTTGGGAGATTAGAGAGAAGTTGTTGGTTTTAGTCCAAAGGGTGGTTATGTATATTAGCACAGTTTATAAGATAAAGCCAAATCGCTATTCTCTGTTACCTCGTGAGACTTCAGCCTAGGGCTAAATGCAGCCACAGACGAATGCTCTTTCTTGTACTTCTAAGGGCACGTCAATGTGAGGAAGTTATCCTGGAATGAGATAGGGTGTGAACGTAAATGCAGCAGCTATTCCAGCATAACATCCTGTGGAGACAAGGTCTTGGTGAAGTGACTAAAAGCAATGGAATGACTTCAGTGGAGGTTGAGGGTTGAGGACACTGAGCCCCCGCTGCGNGGATTTTTTTTTTTTTTTTTTTTTGGTGGGGATTCAGTGTCTGACCATCTTTGCTCTTCCTGTCAGTGTCACTAGTGGAAATTGTGATTTACTGCTTATTTTATCAACTGTCAGCATGAGGTCAAGGGTGATGGCCAACAGTGTTACTGTAGGTAACTTGTGAACGCAAACTGTAGTTCAACTCCTGGTGTCTGAATGATGGGGAATATTTTAGCTCTGCCATCTCTTACTGGTTTTTGTCATTTCTACAGATTATAACTCAGGCTTTGATCATCTCTGTAGGTATCCAAGGTCTGTTGCTCTCGAAGCGGTGCAGAAGGAAAACTGCTGCAAGGAGAAAATGTGTACTTGCGCTTCTCTTTCAGAAAAAATCTAAACATTAACATACTGTTTGCAATGTCAGAGACTTATATGTCCACACGCTCTTCTCATGGTACTCTGGGAGTTAAAAATCACCTTTTTTAATGCTTGTGAGGTTGCTACACCAGTTTTTAGGCCTATGCTGTGTGATTCAGTTGTTACCTATTCTTCATGGTCTGCTGAAAATTAGTGTTTATTTTTAAAGTGCCTTTTTCCAGATCAAGTAGAGCATTAATTAGTCGGTGTGAGGAACAGAGTGCATTATTCTACCGCAGCTTTCCATCATGTCAAAAACTCATTACCAGATGTAGAGATCATAAACAAACACACATGGCTGCTGCGTGTAAATCTTCTGCAGGATAAATTACTGCTGATCTCTTCTGATTAGATTGCTTTGTCTTCCACCTCATTAATACACTTTCAACTGTGGAGAATATTTAGGTGCTAATAACTCACAAATCAATATACAGGAGAGCATTAACTTTCCATATTTGTTAAACATTTCAGTCTGGATTTTTTTGCCTGTGGTCTAGGCTACTCTTTTTATCTCAAAAGAGCAGTTGCGTAGTGAAAATCTTCCTTCAGAATTGGTATTTGCTTCTGCAAGGTCTGTAGCAGGATATACAAGTAGTCTTCCCAAAGCCACACAAAGGTGATGCTACAGAAATGAATCTGAAACTATTACGCCAAAGTCTTTGCTGACAGAATCCTCAGGGGATTTACACCAGCAGATAAATTGGCCCGAAGACAAATAAACCTAATGAAAGCCAGGAATTGCTAATTTAGGACCCAATCCTGCCTGTTACCGAGGAATTAGATCCCACTACAGTAATTCCCATGGCAGTCCCTGGGACCAGTCCTTGCTGTGCCAGGCACCCTAGCAGCTGCTGTCACCCTCCGCTACCCATGGGCAGAACAGGGGCAGCGGGAACCCACGCGCAGAGACCAGCTCCAGGCAAGGGGGTGTCCTGGAGCTGCTGGAGACGGGCGCCGTCAGACTTGCACACACCAGCCCTGCATCCCCACTGCGTTCCTTTGTGCCCCTTTCAAGTATGTATTAACACTTGTTCAGCTTTCGGTCAGGCTTCTTTTGCTCCTCAGCACGCACCTCGTTACAAGGAGAAGAGACATTAGAGGCAATATCCTGTGCTTAAATAATAAATGGTTGTGGCAGACGGTAACAACCTCAAAGTTGCTGTAAATTATGGCAGGTCTTGTTATTTCCAATAGGCAGATGATAAATTTTTAAATAAGAATGAGATGAGTATAAAGATGACACACATGCACGGACATTGCTATAAAGGATCTGACGAACTGGAGTCTGTCCCAGGGAGCTGATAATGGTCCATGAGGTTTAGGACGTGAATGAGCACTGATCCCAGGAAGGCAAGCCGTCCCAGGTGTCAGCAGAGCTTGCTAGGTGATGAAAAATGTCATCTGTGGCAGAGCCAAGACCTGTAATCCTACGTTCAGTCCCTTAGAAAAGGAATAGTCAAATGGCTGACTCCTGTTTGGAACGACTTTTGCCTAACCTCACCAAGGTCCCTGGTGTGTACTGGCTCCCACGCTCCAGCGGAAGAGCCCGTATTTCTTACCCCTCTCCCAGAGCACCAGCCGCACGCTGCCTGAGCTGCCCACCACAGCTTCCTGCCCAGCAGCCGTAGCAAAATTATCCAGCAGGGATGAGTAGCCTTGTGCCAGACCTTCACATTTCTTCCTATTTTCCTTTTACTCGAGACATCGATATTTTAAAAATAGGTAGAAATACTTAGTGACTAACTGTTTTATTGCCTGCTCTCTGCTTGTGTTGCGGCTCTCAGTGGAAGCCCCTGGCTTTCTGCATCAAGTATTTAACAAGTTTAGATGTGAAATGCAGATGGCTTACACCTTGGGAACAGAAGATTTGGGTGACTGTGAAAAGGAAGGATGGTACTTTGTAGAAGATCTTTATGTTACATCCATACCACATGGGAGTTTGGGAACCCAGGATACCACTACTTCTGATAGGTGCTTTGCACATAATAACCTAGCTGTAACTAGTTTAACTATTTAATGTTAATGCTGTGTTTAAGATACAAAGCCCCAAAGAAATGTGACACACTGGTATTAATCACAACTCCTTTCTGTTACCAGTGCACATATTACAGCATTCATAAATTATTGATTGAATCCTGCATTAGAAACTGTCTCTGGTTCTAATAATGGGTATTACTGAGTCCAAAGTTTTGCAGAACCAGTAAGTACCATCACCTTAAAGTCTAAAAAGGACTTGTTTGTTGATTGAACATGTTCTGCTTATTGATTCATAGCTTCCATTTAGCTTCCAATTATTAAAAGCAGATAAGTGTTTTGGAACGTATTTAAGCATGTGCTTGACTTCAGTCGTGTTTACTGACGTCAGGGGAACCCGAAGCAGATGCCTGTGTGCTTTCAGGGACGCTTTCTTGAAAAAGAGGGAAGTCTCTCCTTCCCTTTTTGGCGCTCCTCTTTTCATGTGTGAGTAACATATTGTGTGTCTGGTTTTGTTTAAATTCAAGGATGGCAAACAACCACATTCTGTGAAAACTTCCTAGTTCTTCGCATCCTTCTTTATGGCTTGTTTTTTCCTTCTTGCTATTGATATTTGGTAACCTGCAGAGACAAAGTGGCGTGAAACTCGGAGGTCTTTACAGAGGAGTTTATTCTAATAGTGTTTGTATAAAGCCCTGTGGTCCCACTAAAGCCCCCTAGTTCCTTTGCTTGGTTTGCTTTTTTAAACACAGCCTTAGCATGGGCTAATGCTTCATTTGCAGGGGGTCTGTCGGGAGAGAGGCAGCAGGGAGATGGATAGGAGAATCTCCCAGCTCACGACAGTTGATTGAATTGCTTCTTTATACTAAAATAGCGTTCCTGAAGCCTGTTCTGGTCTTTTGAAGCGCTCACGAAATATAGGGATACTTGTTGGTAAATTACAAGTCTGTGAACCCAGTAGACCCATTGGTTCTTCTGAATCAAGCGTGCTTGATGTTCAGATGAATTTTGTATCCTGAGATTTAAATGGCAGTAGCCCTCATTACCTACTTTAAATCTAAAATAACTCTGCGAAATAAGAGTGTATACAAAGTAAGAGTGTATATACAGACTCTACTTTTTAAAAGGGAAGGAAATTCATGGTATTTTTGTTTGGGGATTTAGTTTTTTGGTTGTTTTTTTTTTTTTTTTCCAAACAGTGAAGCATTTTCTGACATGTTTGCAACAGCTAGGCAGGATGTTGAATTCGCGTGTATATGTAACTGTTACGTGGCTGTCCCTGCTTTGCCAGCTACTCAGTTAGTGTTGTGACAGACCAAACAACTGCTAAATGACAGCGCTGAAAATAATTTTGCTGGTTTCTTGGGAAAGTGTAAAGACTAGACTCTTCTGCCATCTAAGTTTAAGGGCCATTTGCATTGCATCTAAAATATTCTGTACCTTTTAAAGGTGGGGAGAAGAAGATGTTGTAAATAGCCAAGAATGTACGTAATTGTAGCATTAACAGCTGAACGTCACATCTTTTTCTCTCCATCAAAGTTCGGGTTATGCAAATAGGGTTATGTTGACCCTAATTATGAAGTCCAGTGCTGATCTCAGATTTCAGACCCGCTCTTCTGTGTGCAAAAATGTCAGCGTAAACTCTTGCTGAAGCCATGTAAACTTGATGAGGATCTTCTTTTAATAGAGAAATCGTATTATGAAATACATCTGTTCCCCATAGTTTTAAGAAATGCCTTGTGGCAATTAAAGCAATCGCTTGCTTAGAAAATAACACCAGGCATCTATCTAGCACATTTTTACTGTTTTTTCCCCTTCTAGATATATACTGTGTTAAAGAGGAGGATCAGCAGTCCATCAGTAGTACATAAATTAAGAAGTTCCTCAGTGGCTGACTTAGTAATCTAAGTAGTATGTATTAGCTAAAGGAGAACTGGAAAGCAGTGTGTACATTTACTGCATAGCTGACTTGCTGTAAGGTTGTCAGGCAGTACTTATTTATAAATCTTGCAAACTGAAAAAAAAAAACCTGATAAGATTACCATGACATGACAAATGCCAGCTATAAATAGATTTTTGACTTCCTGCTCATCTCTTCTTTCTCCTGCCCTTCGTACTCTGCTCCGGTGTAACAGACTGCCAGGGCTGTGCAGCTCCCCCAGGTGAAGGTCAGCTCTTGATATATTTTTGATCATCGTGTAAAGTTCTCCTGTTAGTATGTGGTCCCCATTTTAACCTCTTTGCAGATTCCCCCGATTATCCAAAATCACTTTCATATGGAGCTGAGGTTAAGCTTTATTTCTCTTGGCTTGTCCCTTCTGTAGCAGACACTTCCTCTTCACTTCGAAAGGACAAAGCGATGTTCAGCTGCCTGGGCCTGCGCCCAGCATTTGATTTATACATTATTTAATTTCCTTTAGAAAATTGGAAGCAGAACTTTAGGAGTGGAAGTCAGTCCTTTTCATTTGTTTAAGGATCTTTTAGGGCTAATATAATCATCGATAGTAGATGTCAGCGTGATTAGGGTGACTTAAGGTAAAGCAAAGAAAATTGAATACCAGGGGAAATTCTTTCATAATGGAGAGGGTGCCAAGATTTATAGCAGTGCACGACATCTGTGGGTTATGAATTGTGGCATTAAGAAATGAAAATGGAAAATCATCGGGTTTTTGAGTGACATATTGAAGACACCTGCCTCCCCTTCCTGCACAACAGGCTGGGGCAAGAAGGGTTTGCACCCTTTGCGTTACATTTGCAATTGTTTCTTGGACTGCAGTGCGCTCTGGAACTTAATTCAACCAACTAACTAATTCTGCAGAAATTCTTCAGTTAGTCTGGAGGTTTTCATTTGGGCTGACTCTGCATTCACTTCTGCAATTAGGTCTGCACATGCCGTGAAGTGACTGCCAAGACAATTTGAAAATTTCTCATGCAGTAGAGTCAGGAAATTAAAAATTAACTCTGGAAAGGACATCATATAATATTTGGCAGTGTGGTTTGAATACTGTGTCCACTGAGGGGTGGAAGGTCCTCCTCTTACCAAAAAAAAAAAGAGTATGAATGTTGAAATATTTCTTCCGTGGGATTTTGAATGATCCACAGCTGAGGGAAATATCGGAAGGGGAGAGGCCTGTGGCATACATGTGCTTATGAATACAATATGACTTACTTGTGGCCTTTAATTTAGCAAAATAGCATTTAATGACGTAGAGTGAGAGTCCCACGTTGTTTCAGGGCTCTGTGGTGCTACGGGTGCTGTTCCCAACGTGGTTATGTGGGGGAGGAAAAAAATACTTCAGTGCTGGAGTGTCGCTGTGCCGCTGCGCCCATTACCAAATCTCTCAGAGTTACGGTATTTGATTTGTCAGTCATTACCGCACTTGGTAAGTAGGAGATGCACATTACGGCACGAGCCAGGCTTTCTGAATTACAGCTGTGCTGTACAACCTGCACTTTCTGATGCAGCCTGTGAACACATGGGTGAGGCACTTTGTGTGTACCCTTTTGGCTAAAACAAGCACCTTCACAAATTTGGGCCGCTGAGGTAAGTAGCAGTTGTGTGGTGTCACACAAATGAAAGGAAGCAATGAAATCCAGCTTCCCCGTGACATTTCATGCATTTAAAACTTGCTCATACCATGCAAAGCAAACGATTGATATCACAAAGTCTTCCAGATACCAAGGACAGTATTAAATTTGATATCAAGTAGGAAATGTTAAGAACATCTCCTGATCTTTACAGCCCTGAATAATTACAAAGCGGAGAGAAAATAGCATTTGGGTTTGGGTTCAGTATGGAAACCAGTGCTTCTGTGGCAGCATCCTGTATGTGCTGTCTTCATTCTTTTGATCATCTTTTCCTGTGTTTGGAGAGGGGCTAAAACACTTGCTGTCCCAGTCCTAGTGTCTGTGCATCTAACATAAAATGACTAAATGTAATACACTGGAAAGTGGAAATCTGATGCTTTCTCATGCACGTAGGCAATTCCTGAGCAAGTCTTATGAACTCATCTCTTGACAAGCGGTTGGGAACAATACCAGTTGTAGAAATCTGTGCTAGGAAAAGAGAGCAGCGTGAGCTAAAGACAGTGTCAGCATTTCCCACTAATTAAGGTGCCCTTTATTTTCTGCCTCTTCCACTCACGGCTGCTTGGCACGTGCTGTCGGATGCTGTCATCCTTAGCATCCTCCTCTACACTTCTGTGCCATACAAAGTGGACTGCTAGGTGGTTTCTGAGCCTGCTAGATAGGCTAGAACGGCACCGAGGAGAGCAGTTGTGCTTCATTGTGTGCATATAACTTAGCCGCACAATTCAGTATGGTAAAATATTAATGGAAATTCATGCGAAGGCATATGTGTGCTGCAGGCTCTATCGAGAGGAGTGAATCCACAGCACTGCAGGTAAGAGGAGCAGATGATCTTTTCCTGGGTATTCACCCAGGTTCCCCCAAAGGAGACTGCTAGATATTTTGAAGATCCAGGCTTGCATATTTCTTGTACAGAGGCTTGCGATATGGCCTAAGACTGCTTTTTGTTGTTACTCTTCAGGCTGTAGATTTGAGGGCTGGCCTAGGTTCTGTACAACCCACAGTGCTGTTTTGGTTTTTTTTTCCTCATTTTCTCCTTCTTTCCTTCTGGCAAAAGCCCTCCCAGCCCAAGGGTCCTGTCTGGTTTTCCTATTGCTCACCATAATAGTTGTTCCCTTCATCTTTCTCTCCTCCTTTCTCTTTGTAGCTGCTTGGACAAAGAGAGCTGATACAATTCCTTTCTCTAGTGGTGGAAGCTGTGGGGAGCATAGTCTTTTCTCTGGCAGAGTTCACACTGTGGTAGGTAAATCAGCCACATAGCAAGAGGCATGCTCCTGCAGGAAACCTTACAGTAACTTCAATTTGTAACTGTCCCTCAAACATGGCACCTCAGGAGCACTTCAGTTGCACAGGCCAGTCCTGTTGCTGGTTGCACTAACATTTCTTAATGCCTTTCGAGTTTTTTTTTTTTAGCTGTGGTTCCTTAGTTCTGTTATAGTCGACCTTTCTCAGCTCGCTCTTGTGGCATCCTCTGCTGTGCTACAGCTATAGCAGCTCCTCCAGGCATCATTCCCCCCTCCCTTGATCTCAGCCTCTGCAGTGGTGTTAGGTGCTATCCTGGCAAATCTTCCTGATGCCAGGAAAGGTGGGAGACACCTGGCATTATCTCAGTGACTGTGAAAACAGTAATACCGTATGCGACAGTATCTACAGACGGCCTTCCTCAAATGTTAAGCACCTACCTAATGGGTGTGATCGCTCTCACCTCCCTCTGTCACTGCTGGGAAAAGGTAGGTGCCTCTCTGCAGGGCTTGGGTGGCCTGAGGGGTCTCCTGGGGGCTTGCGGATTTGTGCCTTCTGTGCAGAGGGCCCAGAGCTACTCGATGCTTTCATGCAAGGACCGAAGGCAAGGACTGGAAGTGGGGAATGTTGAATCTAGAGCACTATGGCCAAGGACAGCAAATGTCACAGAGCTCTAGGGAGATCCTCATGGCTGAACACTATTAAGCATAAATTTCATAAATTTCTGGCCTTAAATTGTTTGTGTATCGTGCTAGTCTGCAACTTCTTAGAAGTTCAAATGCTGTTAACCTTAAAAAGGAAGTTGCATACAACCTGGAGGAAAGGGGAGGGAGACTCCTCTGCTTCCTCCTGTGCATATTTGCAAAAATGTTGAGGATAAATTTTGAATGTAAAACATCTTTGTTAAGCAAAGAGAAATGCAAACGACCCATTTTCTAAGTCTTCAGAGAGCTGGAAATTTGCATTTCATTGTCTTGCCTAGACAAGGAAGCGGGGGGAGAAAACCCAAGAGACCAAGGAGGTTTTTGTAGTAACATGGCACAAACTGAGGAGTTTACAAGTATGAAAGAGAAGAAATGGAGGAATTTGCTAAATTAGATCTGTTATCCACGGAGTAGCAGACTTGGTTATCCAGGACACTGAAGTGACTTTCAGACATGACATGGATTCAGTTTTCTCAGCTGCAGGAGGGCACTCAAATGGGTTTTCATGTTAACAACGCAAAAGCAGATGCCTTGTTAATCTGATCAGTCATAACTTTTCACTGAAGGTAAGTGACAGCTCTGACTACAGGTTCTTACATTTCAGCATTTTACCTTACGCTGCCTCATTCTGTTCTTTGGCTTGTTCCCAGAGTGATGGGGGCCAACCATACTGATGACAAGCTGCTCCACTTGTGAGGGAGCTGGTACGTTGGGATAATGCTGTGAATCCCTCACGGTACGCACTCAGTGATTCACTGGACTGCGTAATTTTAGACCAGAAGCAGTGGGTCACATTTACCTATGGACTATATTCAGTAGACACAACAGGGATACACCTGAGATTTATTGTTTGAAGCTTTTATTGAAACTAAAAGTGGCTAGCAGATATGCTGTTATTGACAGTAGAATTGCATAGCAGATATGCTGTTATTAATAGTAGAATTGTATTAATTGTTTTATGACTGAATAACTCAAAATACTGGGTTTTTTTTTAAGCACGCAAATCTTAAAACCAGTAGATCGAGGGGCGTCAAGTCAGAACACCGAGATCCTTATGTGAAACGTGGGGGCTGCCGACCCGAAAGGGCCGCTCGCAAGGCCGCCTGCACCAGTGAATGTCTCTCTATATGCACCAGGCACATACTTTTCTTAATTAGATACATCTTGCATTGGCCTTTGAATTGGCAGATGAATGAAAGAAGTTGCACAAGTGAAAGCATTTGTGTGTAGGTTCAGTACGTCTCTAAGCTTTGGTGTGGTTTAGACCCACTTTCTGCTGCAGTCTCATCCTCTCCCTGCCTTCAGAGCCTTCCTCCCTTGCCGGCCTCCCTGCCTGCATCCTGGGTGAGCCAGTTCAGGGTGCTAAACCAGCAAAAACTACTCTCTCCTGTGTTGCTGGATTAGGTTTCTGCTGGTTAGCACTTGAACAGGCTCATTAAGGGGCCGGATCAAAAAGAGGTGGTGACCAGTACATCACTGGTTTAGACTGACTGTTGGGAAGCACAGGTCACGCTGTCATGTTGGTCTTCCTGCTATTTTATTGACTTTCTATTCCATTAAAATATACACCTTACATAAATCCTTAACTCAAGGTAGTTGTTGGTACGCCCCTTTTCTTGTTTCATATATCATTCACTGTTTTTTTTTTTTCCCCGCTATAATTACTTTTCTTTTCTTGCACAAGCAAAACTTGAATTAAAACTTACTGTAAGTTTTTTAGCAGCCTTTTTGCTTCCTCCTTAAGGAGTCATAACTCTACACGGAGGCATCTAGCTGTGGCTAACAGCATTGCTTTCTAGGTCTGACTGTCCTCCCAGCCATAGTCTGCCTCTCTGGAATACAGGCATGCAGCAGCCCTCCTCCCTGATTTTTTTCTTGGGAAACATGAGCAGCTGGGTACCATGAGAAACTCCAAGAGGTAAACTTAGAAACAGTCCAAAATTCCTCTAGCATTCTGCCGAGGAAATAGATACTCCACAGGAGACATCTCACACCTTTCATGAACTGAGAACCCAATAAATGAAAAAGCAAGAGAGCTTCTATTAAGGACATTATTCATCTTGCAATCTAAAGGCCCTACACAACAAATGCCTTTTTTCACTCCCTGCCTCAACTCAGGATGCGTATGCATGTGTAAATAGCCATACAGAGACCCAGAAAGTATACATCTCTCTTATTATCACAGGATTTGTATGCTTTCTATCCAAATTTGGTAGAAACACTAAGATTCCTGGAGATTTGCTAGACTTTCTGGCCATTATTTTTAACTGAGTTTGTTTGCTTTTACGATACTGTATCATGATATCTCATATGTAGGTAACTACAAACACAGTTGCTATTAACCTGCTATGCAGGATCCAAATCAGAGACAATATTTGCCAGAGCTCCAAAGACAGGATGAAAGGGAGACTTTAAATAAACCCATGAAAAAAGAATTTTTTGCTTTCCTTTTTGCTGGGCGGATTCAAAAGTTTAGGGCTCTAGCAATCTTTAAATGGTGATATAATGTAATAGAAATGCTGCTGGAGCTGAAAGGAGTTGAAAGACAGTTCAAGACTGGCTGTGCTCTATTGACGAAAAAAATAAATATTTTTAGGGAAGGGAGGGCACTTCTCCCAATTCCTTTTGCAGAATCGCTTTTATTTGCTTTGTTTTGATAGGAGTCTAAGGCCTCTGCTACTCTCCCAGGTTAAACTTGAGAAAGGAATTACTGGTTTGAGAAGCAAAGGCATGAATTATTTTTCAGTGCAAGAAATACGAATACGCTGAATGTATCGCCCAACCTCATATCTGCCAGCCTCAAAATCTAAAAAGCAAGCAAGCAAACGCAACAATTACTTAACACCTACACTATGATAGGTTTCATAAGGTAGAAGCTGCCAAATCTGTTTTGTAGGTTTTTTTTCTTTTGTTTTGCTTTTCTAGAGAGAAACTCATGACAGCTACAGCTAATGATACCCTCCAAGTCTTCTAGTTTTAAATTTTTAGTTGCATAATTCAATCTGTCTTGCTAGCGGCATTCAGCAAAACAGCATTGGCTCTGTGTACAGGTCCTCTGTAGTAACAGCATACTGTGAGTGAGAACACAGTATTCTCTTAATTACTTTTAATTAAAATGAGTGCGTGCACACACATATACACACACATACATATAGAAAGACTCTGTTTTTCTAGTGGCTTGGCTTCCTTTTCCTCATTGAAGGGAAGAAGTTAAACTTTCTCATTAAATGTTTATATAAAAATGAAATAATTCTGAGGTTAACCAGAAATGCAGCTTAATCCTGTATAGAAACATGTGTGATTTTTTTTTTTTTTTTTTAGTTGCACAAATATAGCTGAAACTTGAAGTTGGCAGAGAGTGCTGTTTAAAAATATTTAGTCCCAGCATGTAAAAACTCGTTTTGTTACGGAATTCCTTTGTGAAAGTTGTAGCTATGCCATGTCTCTGCCAAAGTGATGGGAGCCATATCGACAGAGTGCGTTTTGGAAAATAGCTGCATTTTGGGCTTGTAGTTACAAAAGTTAAATTGGAATTTACATGTTTTATATATTGCTTGGAAGGATACCACATCTAGTAATATTTTTTAAGAGAGTGGAAAGAAGAAAAAAGAAAGCTTGCAGATGGAGTCAAAGCTTCGCTCTGTTAGAACATGTCGGGATGAGCAGAGGTATGTGTGATGACACTTAGCATGTACCACTGAAGGCTCTGGTTTATTCTCTTTAGCTGTCATCATGTGCTATAGTTATGATGCATATGCTTAATTTTGGCTACATACCTCATCTTTCCCTTCTCTTCTCTGGGCGTGTTTAAGCTTTATAGAATAATAAGAGCTACCGATACATGTGATACTGTCTGCTGCCCGGGCACAACCCGTGCTCAGGTTTTGGTACTGTAAGAGCAATTAAACGCAGCATTTTGTGGTCACCGCTGTCTCGTTAATTGTTGCCATGATGCCCTTGTCCCACAAGAGCAACCGGCCAGTTGTCTGGCTCAGCCCCTGGCTGACGCCAGGCTCTGTGGCACTGGGTGACCGCAGCAGGTAGATGAGGTGAATCTGAAGCCTGGCCCTCCTGGCTGAGACCAGGAGGAGGGGACAGAAGGAGGACTTGGTCTCTGCTGCAGCCCCCCAAGGCAGCTGTGGCCACCATGGAAAGAGCTGAGTGGGAACCATCGTCCCGGTCAGGCCAGGTGTATTCAGGTGGCACAACCGCTTTATGTCCCTGTGCAGCACCTCGGGTAAGCTGTGGACACCCACACGCATGGTCACGTGCACATCAATCTGCAAAATTACACAAATAAGCAAACTGTGGATTAAACAGTGACGATTTGGGCCAGTCCGTTCTGAACTAAGGTCACTTACAGACATCGCTAAAGGAGCTGGTTTTGTTCAATTACGTTTCTTTAACAACTTCTCATAAAAGAAATCAGGAGTGGCAGAGATGTTTGCTCAGCCTGTTGGATCGGAGACACGAGATACACATAATACCTGTCCTTTTTATTTAAGAATTGCAAAGGTGCTGCTTCATCACTACAGGCCTGTTTTAAAGTAGACTATCCAATGTCTGCTCATATTGAATGTCTCTTTAATAAACAAGGAAGAAAGAAGTCCATCTTTTTATAAAAAAGAATATTTAATTCTAGGATATCATTGCAGAGGATGGCTGCAATACGAATAGGAACTGATCTGTTCCAAGGCGGTGTTCATGAATACAGATCCGTATAGATGTATGCGTTTTAACTTGAGGAAAACTAGTAATGTTTTAAAACATAGCTGCTTAGAGATCAAAGAGCCTCTGTCTCACTGAGGCACTTGTGTGGCCTGTGAGTTCCTTGCACACTTTAGTTAGGAAAGTTTTATATAGTGACAATCATATATTAAATAATTTCACTCCAAAGCTCCAGTGGTAGGTACAGTACATAAACCTGAGGAATGAATGGATATTGTATGAAAAGTATTATGCTAACATCCTTTATCATTTTCTGGTTAGACTAGATTAGTTGCCATTTGCAAAATGCCCAAATGTATAATCCATCCCATTTAAATCTCCAGATCATAGAACTGAGCGGAATGAAGAGATACACATGCAGGGGCGATTCTTTGCCTTTCAAAGATTAGATCAAATTTATCGCAGGGTGATCAATTATTTCATAGTATGGGAAACTTTTTCTCCTAAACAGAACAAGATTTGTAGTGGTCTGTAAGACTTTCTCAGAGAAGAGAAAAAAGGCATGTTATCTTGTATTTGTCTGGTTTTTTCTGTTTTATGCATGAAACAGGAAAGTTGAAACACAAGAGAAGTACTAAGTTTAAGCCTTTTTGAAATACATCAAAAACTCCACCTCTCACCAGTTAAGAGCCTCTCAGTTTAGCCCATTTTAAAGAAAGGATGGTATTTGTGACATCTTAAAATAGTATTTTTATCTTTAAAAGTAGTATGTAGTACAAAAGCGTTATCTAGGGCACATCTCCCTAGCCCAGCCAGCGTCGTGCTGCGGCACCTGCGGTAGATCAGACAGACGGCCATGCACATCAGAAGCGGTGTGGGGATGCTAAAACAGGGTAAGGCAGCAAAAAATTTCAGGAGGCCGTCCAGCAGCTCTCTGCTACTGGAGGAAGAGGCGCTTGCTGTGCTCTCCATCCCTCCCATGCCGACTGGTGCTTGTCGAATCCCTCTGTGAGCCCATCTCAATACCCCAGTAGCAAGCTAAGGCTTTTTTTTTTTCCCCCTTCTGGATTAGTTTTCTGATGGTCTGGTGCATTGAATCAGTTAATGAAAGGGCCAGCTTAGTGCCGGAGCCAGCACAAGAGCCGGGTGGGAGCCCGCAGCCGGCAGCGGGTGGTGCCTGCACAAAGGAGAAGGGGGAGAGAGGGGCCGTGGCGTCCCACACTTCGAGCAGGAGAGACCTGCTGCGGGTGGCAAAAACCTAGAGGTATTTACCCCCCTGAGGTATTTACTATCTCTGCCCAGCGCTGCGCTGAGCCTTGTACAAATCCCTTGCGGAACAATGTGCGCTGCTGGCGTTGCGTTGAATTGAGGTATTTATGTCTGGTTTAGAACACAGTCAGCAACCTTGCCCTGCTACTCCCTTTTAGCCTCTCTGCCTACGGTGCATCTTCTCCCGATGCGTTTTCTCTTCTCGCTGTGGAAAAGCATCCAGGCACACCTCTTTCCTGAATCAGGTGACGGCCCTGGGTCCCGAGAGCTTTCCGACCTCCCCGGTTTTGTGGGGATAAGGCTGTTGCTCTCCACAGAGCAGCTTCTGACGCAGGGGCAAGAGGAGGTGCCTGACACGGGTAGGAATTTGCCTGAGTGAGAACCAGATGTCCTGACCCAGGAGTTATTCATGCCTTTTTAAAATGCCATGTATGAACCTTTTATCTCTCCTTAACAGAGCGGGAAAGCAAACTCCCCGAACCTATAGACAGCCTTCCTTTGAGGCTGCCTGGCAGGCGTGCACGGCGCGGGCGCGCGGTCTCGCAGGTAGTTTTCATCCAGGAAGCGCCACAATTTGCGCTATTCACAAACCGCAGGGTACTATTCTGTTTCCAGGCTCCTAATCCCTCTTACACACAATCCCTTACAACTTTAACTGGCGGGGTGGAGGAGCAAGTTAAAAAGGAAGGAAAAAGGAAAATGAAACACAATGTACAGCCAGCCAGTGGCTGCCAGTTACTGCGCGCACAATCGACACCAGCTGCAGCCCAATTAAACCCGACATTCACAGGTGTTCCCAACAGACTCTGCACTAACAAAACCACTTTCTTGAAAATACCTAAGGCTTTCACACAGAAGCTCGTTTCTTTTTTCCTCTTTTTTTTTTCCTTTTTTTTTTAGAGATTCTTTAAAGCTATTTAGAGCACTTTAAATACAAAGAAGCTGAAAAGGACTTTCAGTCCGCTGGAAAGAGTTAGTGCTTAATGCCAGAATGGGGGAGAGTCGGCCAAGCTGAATCAGCCAGTGTAACCATTGGTTTCGGGAGAAAGATGGGTTATGCTGAATGCTGTTTATTCAGGGAACAGTAACTGGCACTGGGCATTTTATTGTTGCTGGGAGTGAAATGGGGAGGGAGGGAACGACTAGGTGTAAATCTATTTCTTTTTGGGTCTCATCGTTGTTTGCACCATAGCTGTGAGCTTGTGTGTGGCTTTGCTTTTTACTGATCAGTGCGTGTGTGTGTGGTTCAGATAGCAAATTTAAGTTCTCCTTTCCTCCCGGGATAACTTGATACAGTCACCTTTTTGACTTTGAAGTAGGATTCTAAATTAGTTGTTTATTTTCTGATCTTAAAGCACTCATTCAGATGATAAATCAGTCCTTTAAAAAAATGATAATTTGTTTTTAATACATGAATTCAAAATTATTTCCATGCTAAGAGAGGACTGCAGACAGCAGACTAATGCATAGGTCAGTAATTTGCTCTCATTCCATTGAAAATGAGAATCATGTTTGTTAAACTTCCATTTAAAATTATATTAATAATCAAACTAGGGTATATTCTGGTACTCATAGGTTCAATAGTATTCAACCACACCTGGCAGGCTATTCATCTCTGCAATAACAACCCACACCTCAGCAGTTATTGCTTAATTACCTGCTGCCTGGTCTGTTGCTGTTTAATCACTGTTGTTTCTGACAGTCACTTAATGTCTTAATTACTGCTTTAACAGTCAATGCTGAAAGCTGCTCTATATTCAGATGCAGTCAAGAATATCTATTTTGTTCTTCAATACATCGAGCTGCAATTTTGCCTGTGGAGCAGGACTAGGACATTATTCCTATTCCTCACAACACACAGAGATCCAAAAGACTGCACTTTTTGGGGTTTGGTTGGTTGGTTGGTTGGTTGGTTTTTTAATACTGAAAAGGTAAAAATGGTGATCCCTTGGATTTGTATTTGAAAATAGTAATTGTCTTAAAACTGGCAGATAGGTGATGTTGGTTCACAGCATTCATTTATAGAGGCAGGCAGAGGCTGTTCATGCTGATAAATGCAATGGAGAGAAAGGAAAATCACCCAGACTTCAAATTCACTAGTATACAACCTAAATTAGATATTGTCACTCAGGAAAAGATACTGGAGGCGGTGTGGGTAGTTTTCTGAAAAAAATCATCTCGGCGCTAATATGATGGCAAATACAGTAGTAGGAAAGGAACTGCAAGCAACCCCAAACCACTGCTGTGCCATGGTACGGCTCCCTCCATGCCCTGTGTGGCTTCAGCCACTCAACAGCAAGAGGATGGAGCAGAACCAGCGAAGACGACGTGGCAGATGGGCTGAAGGATGGACAAGTTCTGCAGGAGCCGGGACTGAATCACTGAGGACTCTTCAGCTTGCAAAGACTTGACTGAGAGGGGATGAGATAAAACTCTGTAAAACCATCAATGATATGGGAAGGTGAACGGGGAACAACAGATGAATCACCATTCTCATAACAGGAACTAGGAGGCACTTGTTGAAATTACCAGGTTTAAGACAAACAAAAGTGCTTTTTTATACGATGCATGATTAGATCGTGGCACTCATTACAGGATGATGTTGTGGAGGCCAAAAGGAGAAGTAATTGGACAAATTCATTGAGGATAGGTCTGTTGCAAGGTTTTAAAACTGATGTTCTAGATGCAGCCTCTGGTTTTGGAGAGCTGCTAAGCCTGGGAAGGATCCAGACCTTGCTGCAAAGCCGCTGGTTTTCTTCCTTTGTTGTCAGTTAACCCCTTCTGCTACCTTCCCTCTTGCCTCACTTGACCCAATCTATGTTGGTTTTTAATCTAGGCAGAAATGACATTTCAAAACCCTTCAGTTGCTTGGTCTAGTGAGAAATGTCCTAATGTGACTGTGACAAGAAATAACTATGAATATTGGCAGACCCAATAATGCAGCAGATTTCACCAGATTAATTCACTCTCCTTTCACTGTGGCTATGTTACGACTTGTGTTTGCTTTCCACAAATGATTTAGCTTTACTAGCTAGTGAGAATGCTTGTGAGGACTTTTTTTTTTTTTAAAGTTTGCATACTTGAATGAAGAAAAATAATCAAACTTGCCTTGTCGAATCTCTTACCTCAGAAACCTGATACGCTGGGTTAGCCAAGGAATGGAAACAACGCCATGTGACTTCTGCGACCAGACACGAGGGCCCAAATTTTAAACACTGTGCCATAATGCCTGCTGCTTATTACTCAATAACATAAAAAAGATTTAGTCCACAAAAATTCTGAGCGCAGCCAGGAAAAGAGAGAATGATAATTCATGCCTTAAAATTCTTTCCTCTTCCCTTAAAAGCAGCTCAAATGCTCCTGGGAAGCCAACAAAAAAGATCAGTTTTCCGTTGCTTCCTCATGTCCATTAATTTTTGATTATCACAGAACTTATGGTTCAGTCTTTAAGAATAAAATTAAAACAAAAAAACTACCTTTGGACGTTAATTATCATCATAGTTACCAATACTCTTGGCAGAGCATAGAGAAAACATAAAAGCATCATCAGAAGTATCAGAAGTTTGCTTATGGGCAAATTCTTCCTAAGTGTGTCAGTGTACAAATGAAACAGGAGAAAATAAGACTGGCAGGGGTGTTCCTTCTTTTTTGGATCTGCCAACTTTGACAGTCTTTCCTTGAGCTTCTCCTTCAGTAAAACGTATCAGCTCCTAACATGTGAACGTCTTGTGCTGTAGTGATACCCTGCTTCGTAATTTTGATGCTGTAGATAGGTGATGGTCTCTCTGAGCAGAACAGAATGGTCAAAACCTGCTGTACTGCATTCTGGGTTTTTTTAATAATGCCTGTGAAAACCCCCAGAAGGTCTCTTCCTCTTCATTTTGTGGAAAACTTGCCCTTAGTGCAGTATTTATCAAGGGGAAATGGACCCCTTCTTCAAAGACCAACACAACTTTGGAGTCCAGGATGCTTGGGATCTGTTTTTCCATCAACAGCCTTCTCCCTTTTGGAAGATTTCTGGGTTTGGTGTTAGGCAGGGATGGGGGGAGTTTGATCTGATTTGGGTTTTTTTCCTTTTCTTTAAGTAGCTTTATATTTGTGTTAGAGAGAGGGAAATAGTCACGCTGTCTACTTAGAGAAAAACCTGCATGGAAAGACCAAGATCCCTGTGTTACTTTCTAGATGATGCATTACTTATCTCCGCAAGAAGTTGGTGCGCTAAATCTCAGCTCCGCTTCCACGTTTAACTGTCTCTGAAGTCCTGAAAAGCATTAAAATGCATAACAGCAGTGTTTAGCTTCACTGCTCATTAGAGCAGCACAGAACTAATAGTAATATTGTTGTAACTTGACAAAGCCATCTAAATCCATGCATGTTTTCTTGTGAAAGCTTCCTAAACATGCTGCTAAATCCTCTAAAAAGCTACTAAACGGCTTTGGCAACCATTAGCACAGCATAAGCGGGGGGAACTCTTTTCAGTAAGTGAACAAACAGAGAAAATATGCTGAATAGCTGGACAAATGTGTTTCAGCTGGCTCTTTCATTTACAGATATAAGGGAGCAGTCAATATCAATCACTGTTTTCCCTGTTGCACTGGAAATCACAATATCTCTTTTCATTCCACAAGCTCTTTTCACCACAGTAATGTGTCTTTAGAGTGACACTGGCATCAGTCTGTTTCCGCTGTCTGAAGTCCAGAGAGCTTAAAAACACATTGCAGGGTATGAGACCTTAACCCTCCTCCCCTTCCACACACCCCTCTCCTTCTAGCCTTCCTTTTGGAATTAATTGTTTTTACTTCTTTCCCAGCGTAAAGCTGAGAAAGAAAAGTGCCCGCAGAGCCTGGGAATATCTGCTCTTGCGCTTTGGGGACAGAAAAATGTATCGCTGGTTGTTGGGGTTTTAATTTATCAGGTGTTGTGGGGAGTTTAATGCAAGGTAATATGATTATCAACTTAATTTGCAACATACTGTAATATGAAATGTAATGTTACTGTGGTTTGAATTTCGCGCTATATCCTGTTTCTTGGATGTGCTAATCACCCACAACCTCATTTATTTAAAAAAAAAAAAAAAAAGTGGGAAAAACTCTTCCCTTGGGGGACCCTGGC
>VYZW01016133.1:54107-75582 GCA_013401315.1 Balaeniceps rex | reverse complement strand
ACCTCATTTATTTAAAAAAAAAAAAAAAAAAGTTGGAGAAACTCTGTCCTTGTGAGTACCTGGCATTTGGAGTACGTTAATATTCTTGTATTCGCTTTCTTCCTTTCAAGTAATATGTTTTATAATAATAATGCTGTGTGGGGTGGGTTTTTTTTATTGTTTCTTTGCAGATAACCGCAGTCTGTAGAGAAGCAGCCCTTCTAGCTCTTCAGGAAGACATACACGCCAAATCTATCATGGGACGGCACTTTCGGTATGCACTGACTGTCGTGACCCCAAGGATTCCTGATTCGTTAATCCAGTTTTATGCAGATTATCAGCAGCAAAGTGGACTGCACGCGCTTTGAAAGGCAAATTAATACATACCCCCATTCATGGTGTGAATAGCAAATTTCCTTTGTAAAGCTGTCAAAAGCTAAAGAATTTTGTACTCTAAGTGAGCGGAGCATCCAAAGTTAACTAAAGTGCAGAATCGTCGTAATAAATGCCCGTGTGGAAGTTTTGAGTGTAACAGGTATCGTCCAAAACTTTATATTTTACAGTTTTAGTGGTATAATCTGCATTTTAGAGGTAGTGAGATTGCTGGTTTAAGTCAGTTTATCTGACTGTATATCCGTGTATCAAAAAATAATAATTCAATTCTGAATTTTTGGTGGATTCTTGGCCCTAAGGAGAGTAGCAACAAGTGTGATTACTGTCTTCATTTGTTCCTGCCTCAACCACAGTTTAATCCCAGGGACCATCCCAGCGAGGCGCAGACCTTGGGGAGTGGCCTCACTACAAAAATGCTGAAAATTATTCTGAATCTTTTGATTTATGATTGCCAGAAAAGCTGCCAAACAGGCTTGCCGAACATAGAACTTTCCGAGATAAAGCTAAGGTATCCTGACTGATTACAGTGAAACATTTATCTTTGGTCTTAAACAACTCCTTTTTACACATACTGGGGCGTAGGCACCTTAAAAATTGTACATCCCTTAGCTGCCCGCGCATTTCAGAAAAGTGAACTGCATCTGATTCTTGGCTAACTTGAAACCACTGCCAGGCGTCAGTAAAAGATTTTGTTGTCATCGTTGTTGTTTGTTTCCATCAAAAGAAATAGGAAGGTTGATTGGTAACTTAAAGCTGGCCACTTAAAATCTTAATGCATCCTGATTAATGAATAAGAAAACTTCCTTGCAAATACTGTTATAAGTGAGCACAAAATAGTTCAGGGACAGATAAAATCTTTTCAACTTATTTCTTTGTTATATCGTATGTCAAAACGACGACAGGTCCTTATGGGCTCTCTGCTCTTGCACTCAGTATGAAACGTAGTTAAGCAAACTCATTTTCAGCATTTTTCCCCGCAATAGAAAGACTGAGCTTTTCTATTCCAGACAGGAAAAACAGAGGGAAAGGTAAAGCAAAACCAATACAAACTTCAGCAAAAATTTTTTTAAAAGGTGACAAAAGCCTGAATTTCAGTAGGTAATGTTGTGTTTTCCCAGTGTTCTTGGAGGTAAGTAGAAGAATTTACAGGTTAAAATTTTAGCCAGTTCCTGCTTTTACTTGTTGGAGTAAACAAGACATATCATTTCAGGCTTTGTCACATGGAAGGTTATTTTGGGTGTTTGTTTATTGGTGGTTCCGAAGACTTTTCTATCTTGCAGTCATTATATATGTATTCTAGGAGAGTTATAATTATTTAGAAATTTATAACTTTTTATGAGAAATTTCTGTATATCTAAGAGATATTTCTACCATATTTGCTTATATTATCAATGTGAAATTTAAAAAGTAATCTCTTGGCCTTGATTATGGTTTTTCTCTTTTTACTTAGTTTCACTCTGTACACAATTTGTAGCTTTTAAACAGAAATCGACTACGTTTAAATTACAACTTTTCTATTACTTTTATTCTCACCTCTTGGTGCTGTAATTAGCATTTAATTTTACTATCACTGAAAAGGATTAGAGGGTGAGGAAAAGCAGGTCGTTTACTTCGTTCACCTGATATTATGTGCAGGTTTTTTCTTTTTTTTCATTGTTTGACTTTTTAATAATACAACAGACAGAGGGAATTAAGAAACTTACACACTGGAAAAGTTGCCTTGGGGATCAAGACTGCATTTGAAACCACTTAATCCTTCTTTTCTAAACTCTACATACTCCAACTTGAAGCTCAGGATGCGAACCATTTATCGTAACCACTACATTTTTTATGTTTCCACAAATTAAATGCCATACCGTTATCCCCCACTTTCCTCCAGTGTGTGTTCCTGAAGGGGGGAAAGAGAGACCATAGTTTTACTGCCAATAACAAATTCTGTTTGTGATTTTGTATCCTAAAAATAACACTATGTGGTGCTCCAGATGAGTAGCAAAACTAGATCACCATTCCTTGGAAAGTGCCCAGGGCATGAAATTAAGAGAGAGGCAGGTAGGAGCTGGCTGCCCTTTCCATATGTGGACTCCTATTGCCATCGGAAGGAATTTTGCATGTTGAATTTTAGGACGTTAGGAGAGAATGCTGGCCCGTGACTGCTGTTTGCGCCTTGAGAAAAAAACCATCCCTGCAAACATTTATCCTCTCCTCCGCAGGGTACCGCATTTATCCATGTGGTACCAGTTCTCTTGGTACATACCTACATGGCTGAAGTGATTTTAAATGTAGTAAGCTCCCCTTTTTATCGTTGGGTTTGTGGAACTTGATTTCTTAAAAAGCAAGATACTCTTAAAAAAATTCTGGCAAATTTGTGAAGTCCCTAGAAGGTTTATGTTGCTTCCAAATATTCTGTTTGGAAAACTTGGCTAGTCTGATGCCACTCAAAATCTTACTCCATCCTAGGCCACATACAAATTGAGATTTAAAGACAGGTATGATGATTCCCCTTCTGGTTCCTAATGACAGATCGCTGCTATCGTGGACTAGCAACTTGAAACCTTCTTATCAGAATTCTGGAAAATAACCAAATATTCCGTTTTGGTCAAAGCACATCAGCAACGTAGTCCTTTCATAATCCAGTCCGGTGAGTGCTTTTGCACCCTCGGCCTCTCATTGGAACTTACTGAGGAGGGCACTGTAGGACAGAGCACTTCAAAAGTATCTTCTGTTAGCCTGTCATCTCCGTGAGTGGGTTTTAATTCAGAGCTGAACTTTTCACACCGTGTTTTACTGAACACATTGTGCCTTGGCACCGAATCAGATAGCTTGCAGTGTGAGGCCATATAAGCCTGAACACCTCTATGCTTCAGAGTAAATCAAAGATAGAGGCGTTCTTTCCTCTGCTGGGTTAATCACGTTTGTTGTTGTTTGGATGTTTCCGTGAGATTTAATGTTAATAAAACGATAGAGGCTCGGTGAACAGAAAAGAACGCATCTGAGAAGAACATCTCTCTCCCATCCTCTCTTTAACTGCTGAAGTGGTTCCTAGACTTCTTTCTTTATGTTCTTTAGAAATACAGTCTTTTTCCTGCCTGCCATTATCTTTTGGAGCCAGTTTTTGGCCCAAATACTGCTTGAGTTGCAGAATTGTTAACATTAAATCAGCTTTTCAATGTTTCAGGCACATTTTGTTTAAATACAAAGTCTAACTTTTTCCTCCAATAACAACATCTTGCAAAATGGCATAAAATGTCTTTTGACAGGTTTGCCAAAAATGACCAGGAGAATATTTATGATCAAAATGCAAAAATGTCTTCACTTAACTTGAAAAAAGTTCAGTCCTGTGTTCTCCCTAATGCATAAAACAGATTTTCACTGCAAGTACGATATACAATTCTTAATCCTGGAAAAAGAATGAAGTTTATCATGGATAATTTTCCTACAGTCTCTAGATGAGAACAGAACACAAGGTTTACTGAGTTCAGGTGCGAGGGCAAACATCAGGGACACAATAAAGATAATTTTCAAAGATGGTTATTCAGAATCATTGGACTTGTCAGCCCTTTCAAATATTGTGTCCTTAAAGTTGATTTTTCTGGTTTGTGTATTCTGGCTCTTTCCTTTTAGTTTCTTTACTCATTTTAAGCGTCAAAGCGTGGTTCTTCTCCTTCAGAAACTGGGCACGTGCCAAACATAATGCTGCTGTAAGTGAGCATCGGTCGATTAGTGCTGTGGGAAGGCAGGCTGTGGATGATGTTTCCCCGTGAAGCAGGTGTCAAACTCTGTGCTGATGGGGTACGGAGAGGGGTAAAGAGAAAGCCGAACTGTAAAGCCTGGTGTTTTGCCGTCTACTGCCCAGGAAGCTGAAGTTAACTGATGGACACAGGTTCATGGGCAGGAAAACTATCCCTCCTTATCGCAACAGGCAAGTATCAGGGCTGTGGAGGAGACTGACCCTTAAGGCGTTGGGTTGTTTCTGGCTCTCGCAGAGAAAGCAATTGATTGGGTGAACCAGTATTACCAATACTATAAAAGCACGTGTCCAGTGGTTGTGGGAGCTCAATATCTAGTGCTAGCTAAGAGAGAACTTAGAAGGAATTGTACTTGGGAGATGAAGAGTCACGCATGTGCCTGGAAGGCTGGCACCCACTGTCAAAACCTTGGCAAAAGCCCCTGAAAGAATGAGTAAAAAGCAGGCATGAAGAACTTGCCTTGCTTCGTGCGATCACCAAGTTGGGAGAAAACTGAATGTGCTGCTTCACACTTCTGCGCCTTGGGATTACTCCCGTGCTAATGCAGTCAGGGGTGTGGGAAGTGGCCTGCAGTGGGAGCTGGGTACAAACTGACCTGTGCCTCGACCTGCTCGTGACATATGTGATGGGGAGGTCCACTGCTTGGCCACCACGGACAAAGCCAGCACATAAGGAGAGATAGGGTAAAGGAGGGTGGATGATCGGTGCATTTCAGCTACTCCTAAGTGAGATATTGGCCGCTGGACATAGGAGCCAGATGGCCTATGTAAAGCCTTTTGTACCTGCTCCAAACTCTATCTTGAGGTCCTGGTCAATGCGGAGCTAACCCATAACAGAGCTGTGACCCTTCTGTATTTGTATTTAATGTTGTTGTTATGGTTGTAGTGAATTGCAATAATTTTTATCTGCTATGAACCTCAAAATCTTTTGCTTTTGCTGCTGCCTTTTTTTTTTCCTTTGACACGAGAGAAAATACCGTAGGTGATCTGATGTGTGCAATTTAATAAAGAGCTCTTCCTAGGGAGTAGGTGCAAGAGGCATGCAGAATCGCAAATGTATTTGGGCATGTTTTGAATGGCAGGTTAACATCTGGAAGAGAAATATTTCAGCTGAAACCTACTCCTCATCTTGGGTTTTGTGCCTGCTCTTTCTGCAACTGCTACCTGTTCATTTATTAATCGTTTCTGTAGGAAACTCAGCCATGCATTTTCTCCAGGGCTTTATATGTTCTGTGTTAAATCTTTTAAATGGTGTCATTCTTCCCTCAAGACTTAAATCCAACGACTCCAGAGTCCTGATAGGAGAAGGAGATGTGTGTTTTCTCTGTTAACTAGTCCGCCAAGGACCAGACCGGTAAGGGGGAAAGAGCCCCGCTCCGTGTTTGCGTGGCAGGCCTCCAGCAAGAGCGCAGGTGTTGCAGGAGAAGGCAATGGCAACCAGATGACATTCTTTCCCCTTGAACTAGTGTGGAGCCATTGCTCAAACAGATTACAGGTCCTTCCAACAAAAGTTGAGGCTATAAATGGCAATAAAGCTTGGATTCATCCAACTAAAAGATTAGGGGAGCGGAATCGCTCTATGTTCTCTCAGCAGTCATTGGAGCGACGCTAGAAGATGGTCCAGAGAGTGATTTATCCCAGCTAAGAGCTGAACTGCCTTTGTGGAGGTGCTGAAGGGGGTAGCTGATGTCAAGAGAGGCCCCTAGGCACTTATCTAGAGAAAGTGCCTAGAGGTAGCTGGAAGGAATTGAAAGCAGTAACTCTCAAAATATTGAGAAAAATATTTTACCAACTTGTGTAAACATATTCTGTTTGCATAAATGGCTCTGGAAATGCCGTTGGTCTCTTCCTCTCAATCCCTGTGTCTGTGTGGCATGGCAGTGTGCTCTTAACCCCACCACACACACACAGATGATTTTTTTGATCCCCTTTACTAACACAGAGGAGTTTTCACATCCCTGTTTGGTAAAGTAAATGCCTCCGCATCAGCAGAGTGTGGAAAGGGCTTTGATAACCTTCAAGGTGAAACACTTGTCAGCTCTCACTTTATCCAGGAACGGATTATCTGGGCTGTGGAATAATGAGGTCATGTCTTTCCTCCACACCGCTCGCTGGCAAGAGCTTCAAATTTCAGACAGGGGTAGCTGCTTACATCAAGCCTGCTCTGCTTAATGGTGTTTAAAGCTACCCCCTTCTCTGCCATTGAGTTTTCCCAAAACTGAGGATGTGAAATGTGTTCATCCAGCCTCACGCGCGTTACACGTGAGGTGTTTTCATGGTGCTTGGATTGCTGTCTTAAGTGAGTCGGTTGGGTTTGGTGCAGAAGTGCAAGATGCAAGTAGCAGAGTGACTTGCGTGCGCTACTGCAGCTGCGTACAGGCAGGTGCTGCTTATGAGGAATGTAGAGCGGGATTTGGCAGGTGAGCAGACCCAAGCCATATAGCCCTTTCCAGGTGAGCGTCCCACTAGTCAGCTTGCTGCACTGCCGCGACTCTAAATCTGCAGCTTTCATGCAGAGCTGTTGCATTGAGGGTGGCCGTGGACGTGAAGGATCATAGAATCATAGAATGCTTTGGGTTGGAAGGGACCTTTAGAGGTCATCTAGTCCAACCCCCCTGCAGTGAGCAGGGACATCTTCAACTAGATCAGGTTGCTCAGAGCCCCGTCCAACCTAACCTTGAATGTTTCCAGCGATGGGGCCTCCACCACCTCTCTGGGCAACCTGTTCCAGTGCTTCGCCACCCTCATTGTAAAAAAACTTCTTCCTTATGTCTAGCCTAAATCGACCCTCCTTCCCTAAAGCACACAACTTGCAGGTGTTAAGGCCTATGGGTGCTTAAGTAGATTAGCAAACAAACAAATCCTGTAATATTCTGGAATGCTTCCTCACCACCTAAGTAGGGATTATTCTACCAAACCAGCAAATTCTGCCCTTCTACCTAGTAAAGTCTGCCTTTCAGATAACTATGGTCTTTAAGAAGCAATGCTCCTAGGAAAAAAAAATGGAAAATATGAAAGCATATTGAAAACTTCTGTGTGGATTTCAAGAAAAGCACCGAAATGTTAAAGAGACCCTGTGAAAACTGAGGTTACTACAGCGCTGGCAGTTGCATATGTAGGATGCTACACCAGAAAGGTCGCCACAACAGAAAATGTCCTTAACATTTTTTTTACAGAAGTCCCTACCATTTTATGTACAAGCATGTGACATAACTCGCCCACAACTTTTTCTTAGCATCGTGAAAATCTTGGTTAAGCTGTCTGCTTTTTTATCTGAAACATGTAGAAACAACTGGTTACCTTGGTCTGATTCCACTTCCAGGCTTTCATAATCTGTAATTTTGGTAAAAAAGCTGCTTTTGTTAATATGTAATGCATCATAGCAACCGGTTACACTTTTACTACAAAAGGGTGTTTTATTTTTCTGAGGGATGAATGGTAATCAAGGATCAGCTGGTAGTGCCAAGTGCCTTGATAACACAATTGGCTGCATACAGCTTTGTTAGGCCCTTTCCTGCCCTTGCCGGAGCGACTTAAAAGAAGATGGTAGGAGAGCTGTTCTTCACCTACTTGACTGTTGGGGATCTGAATTTTGGGATCACCGGCTGCTGGGTGAGAAGGTAAGCACAGGCATCAGAGCCGTTACTGATTAACGGTGGCAGAGGGAGGGTGGGAGAGGAGATGGAGAAAATGTGTGAAAATAAACATGTGAATTAGGAAGATTGCCTGAAATTAAACGCTGACTGATTTTAAGGTGGAAAGGCGGGGGTTGATGGAGTTGGGAGGAGACAGAAAGTAGGAATACTGATTGTAATCAGAGTAGGGGCTGATTTGTGTTATTTTGATGCTGATTTTGGTGTGATGGTGAGCTGAAGGAGGGCTACAGGCACCCTGGCCCTGTGGGAGGAAGTGTCTCACTGCTAAGCACAAAGTGGAATCTGGCTTTGATCTCATTAACCCCATCAGCACTGGATTAGCAGATGTGTTTCTGGAGCTTGACTCTTTCAGACACTTAAGGTGCATATAGTGGCAGACATTACGATTCGTACTTTCTTTGGGTTTTGGTTTTTTGTTTTAAAATCCTTAAGTTTTACACTAAGTACAAAATAGCCCTAACCCTGTAAAAGAAATGAATGTAGGTTAAGTTAAAAAAGAAAACTCTGTGTTACTGCAGGTGCCTATTATCATGGTATCTAAAATGAAAGTGTGTGAATGTCAAGAACATTCGACAAAAACAATTGGGTTTGTCTGGTGGTTCCTTCAGAATAAAGCGTGGTTGACTGGTTGCTTGGGTGTGTTTTCAAAAGTGCTTATTTGGAAGAGCATCTTGGAGATGGCTTTGCACAAAGATGTGTTTTATATCTTGAAGTCTGTTCTGTCAGGATTAGACTTAGCCTGATTTTTTGGGAATAGTCAATGTCTTCAATATTATGAGTGCCCTGTAATTTTAAACTGGATTTATCCTATTGCGTTGTCTTGGGAGGAGGACACTACAGAAGAAGTTGAAGAAGTGGAGACAAAACTGTGCAGACCAGGACTATCAAGGTTTTGAACTTTGCTCTGAAGTGAATAAGGCGCCTGTGGAGCTTGGAATGTGAGCAAAATGTGTTCGAGCTGACTTTCTTTTGAGGCACTTTGCCATGCACTGGAGCAACTCCAGTTGTTTTTGTAGTAGTTCCGTTCAGTGGTCTCTAGACAGATAGGTAGGTAGATACACCAATTGGTCCTCACGGGACCGGAGGAAAGCCTCCTAGGCCAAAAAAAAAAAAAGAAAAAAAACCCCTGTTTTCTGAACACTGAGCACGCAGCAGTTATCCAAAGAGCAGCAGGGACTCTACGGCAGTGAAGAGCAGTCACAGCGGTAGAACAACATGAGGTCCGAGGCTTTGATCATTGCTCCTTCACAAACACCTCCAAGTGCTCTCTGCTTTATGCGAGCCTCGTGTTTGTCCTCCCTCCCCACCCCGCGTTGGTCTTGAGCTGTCTGTTTTTCAGCTTTCTGGTTATATCCTTCCTCGGGTCTTGGGGGTGGCATGAGTTACAATACATCTATATGCATGAAATGTATCTAAAATGATCTTCCCACTGATATCCTGAAAATTGTGCTATACTTCCCAATCACACATGATGTTAAAATTATTCTTTACTGGATAAAACAGAATGGCCATGTAGGACATGTTTTCTTTCTCTGAAACGGAGGCTGTTTTTAAAAGAAAGTTGTGGGTTGGGGTTTTTTTTTGCCCAGGCTACTTTCCCCACATCTCGAAACTGCCATTCTGTAGGAAGGTTTTCAGGCTAGGAGTCAAGAAAGTTGAACTACTGTCCTAGTCTGCTCTTCTTGTGACACCTTTGGAAGTCATTTCTCCCCCCTGAGACTTTCTTTCTCCCTCTCTTGTAAAGTACTCTGAGATCTCTGATTAAAGGTCAGAGCGTAGAAGTAAAGTTCCATGCTAGCTCTGAAGTTCCGCTGTTACATCAGTTAAAGGAAAGATCCCCCCCCATGGCTTCGATAGCAGCGTATATGGAAGGAAAATGATGGTTGTTATGACTTGCTAAGACCCTCCAGTTGTAACACAGTTGTCCTGTCTTACGTAAGGGCTGGAAACAAAACGCGTATAATAACCTCGGGTTTTTAATCTCTGCAAAACATAATTAACTGTTTGAAAGGGTGGTTGGAGGGTTAAGCTAGGAAGAATAAACTAGTAGTATAATAACGTCTATATTAAAATAATAATAATAAAAAAAGAACACCACACAGATTTAACATGTTATATAATCTCTGGGAAATCCTCCAAGAGCCAGTGTCAGTCTCCATTTTGTACAAGTCTGTACATAACCTTTATAAGAATTTGTATGAAGTTGGGTGGGGAAACGGTGAAAGAAAAAGTTAGAACAGAATGTAGCCTGACCAAAGTCTTTCTGCGATGGAGCGTTCAGAGGGAGGGAGGTTTACTCCTTCGCAGGTCTTTCCACAAAACCACCCCCTCTGCGCAGGTGATTTCCAGTGCCTTCTCCCAGGCACTGGGCTTCCCAGTGCAATCGCATTGCACTTTTGACATCAAGCGGCAGGCTGAAAGGCTTCTGGCTGTATTAATCTCGTAAGTAATCACTGCTTCGAGATGATATGTTAAAAACCAGTCACACTTCTCTCAGCTGGATGCTGCCATGCCATGGGAACGGTCTAACGTGTTTATGGCCCCGTCAGCCACCCAGACGGTACCTATCAGTTTGGGTTTGCTCCGTTGCTTACAGAGAGAGCAATTGATTTAATGACTGCTAATAACACAGAACATTGACTGTACCACAGAGCTATTTCTTTTCCAGGAGCTCAGTTGCTGCCCGTCTTATATGTAGATGGTATTCACTTATCTCTCCACCAAGAATAACTTGGAGCGAAGTGATTTGAAGCATAGCGTTTAGATACATGGGGGAAAGGTGCTGAAAACAGAGGAATTATTCGCGCTCCTTTTGTGAAACGTGGAAGAAGCTCTTAGCACGTTTCTGCCAAAAGGCAAGTCCGATTGTAGCGATCTACTCCTCCTGGTGAGCTTTCATCATCTTTTGTTCTGTCCTTTCCACCTTTCTCTTGCTCTTCTGGTGGTGTTATCCTGCTGCTTTCCCACTCCCTGCCAGAAAGGATTTTTTGTCCTCTACGCAGCTCAGCAGAGCAGCAAGTAGTGCTGAAAATATTGATGATGTGGAAGCGATTTGGAACATGGCATGTTTCATCGAACAAGCATGTAATACAGTAACATTCGTAAGCTTTTACTGAGGCATCCTTTCCGGTGAAGTCAGTGGGATATCTGTGCGATAGAGCACTGGATTAAGAGATTGTGATTTGATTTTTCTGCTTTTATTTGCTTATGGCCAGACCATTCTTCTGATAGAGATAGGAAGTCCTCTGCAGGGAAGGTAAATTGTGAAAAAGTGTACTGCAAAAAGTTATATTGCGTTTGGTTTTGCAAAATAGGGCACGATCCAACTTCCATTGAAAACAATGAGTGTGTGTTAAATGTTGTAAGAATTGGCTCCTGCTTACATCTGCAAAATACTTCATGAAGGCCTTGCTTTTGTTTTCCCCAGAAGTTCACTTTTTGGTAATGAATGATCTTTGTCAGGAAATCAGTTGGGAGCTCGATAAAACAATGCGCTGGTAAGGTTAGCGCTGAATGTTAATACAGTTTCTTAAACCGTGGGTCTTGCCTTCTATTATGGCCTGCTTGAAGACCCAGTAGAGCGGCTTTGAGTTTTGAGCAGTGTCAGCAGGCTTTGAACAGCTACATTGGGGTCCATGAATTTTACTTTTCAG
This sequence comes from Balaeniceps rex, assembly GCA_013401315.1. Lineage (NCBI taxonomy): Eukaryota > Metazoa > Chordata > Aves > Pelecaniformes > Balaenicipitidae > Balaeniceps > Balaeniceps rex. The sequence continues at coordinate 64,156 of VYZW01016133.1, read as the reverse complement.
TGAGGCTGTGCAACTTATTTTTTATTACCAAGATTAAGAATGCATTTAACGTTCATGAAGTCCACAGCACTGGGAACTCCAGTATCTTCCCCCCCCCCACCTAGAGCTTGAAAGAGCAGTAGGAAATGCGGGGTCTCTTTCTGGAGCACTGCATATGCAACCTTGGCAAGCATGAGGAAGAAAACGTGCAGTGCTGGCTGGATTCTGCTGTCTGAAGGCTTTGCTCTGGAGCCTATTCCTCCACCTGCCTCTGAAATAGAATTTTCTTGATGTTTTTTAAAAGGTTTGCTGAAGCTTGTCTGCGCCTTCTTCACAGCATTGTGGTTTCACTTGAAATCAAGTGATCTTTCATGACACGCACTGAGAAAATATTTTTCAGGGTTTTTTTTCTTTTAGTTCAAAGGCTAAGTTTATAATAGAGCCAATGGACCAACCGTCTTCTGTCTAAACTACCTCTAACAGCAACAGTTACCTAGTTTAGCTGCTCCGCAAGGAGTGATGTTGAAATAAACAGTGTTTCACATTTACTACATCTCTCGCATTTACTTTGCATCTTTGTAGGCACAAACTAGTACACGTATTGGTGTCCAAGTACCTAATGGCACACGGAAAGATGCGTGCAATTTAGAAAATGCATACCTTCGGAAGTTCTCAGCACCAGTTGACAGGGAACCTACAAATGCACTTGAGATTGAATATGCTTTTATCGATATGTCTCTGTTCCCAAGTCTGACTTCCCAGTCCTACTCCAAAGTGAAAGAATGGCTTTCAGGTGTTCTTTTTTGGGTTTCCATACTCTGTTTTGAGTGTTGCTCCTTTGATAAGATAGGAGTATCATATTCAGTGGTCAATGTAACAAGTTGTTGTTTTTTCCCCATAAGCGAACTAATCTTTTGCATACTTTTTTGCACACTTGAAAATTTCTCCAACATTTATAAATACCGGTTTTTAACCTGATTGGTACCAAAGATTATTGCCAATGTAGTAAGAGCTGGTAGGACGTCCTACTCGGATACTGTTATCAGCTCACCGGAACTAGGTAGTAAGTTGTTTTTAACAAGTAAAGTCACAGTCATTTAACATCCACCTCCACTTCAAACATTTCTGTGGTTCATGGCTGTCGGTGGCCTTCTCGGTGTCTGCTCAGTGACGTGTCTACCTCATCTTTCTCTTTTAGTTGTTGCTCGCAGATGTGACGTCTTCTGCATGCCGTCTGGGTTTGCTCTCCACATAACAAGTAAACCCGTTTGGTTTCCCTGAGATGGTTCTTCCTTTGTATCTCTCTTTTCTTTGGGGCAGCGGAGGGGGAGGATATCTCCTGGCATGATGGAAAGCCTTCATCATGAAAAATAATGTGTTCCTTTCAGTCGGAAAAAAATCTGCACCTTCTACTAGTTTGCAATTACTGTGGGTACGAGATAGCTGAAAATTCAGCTCTCTCAGCTGTTTCAGTGGCAGACGCAATTTTTATTATTATTTTAGATATCAAATATTTCCTATGTGTCAGTAAGAAACTCTTTCATAAGAGTTCTGGTTTTGAGTTTGTTTTTTTTAAAAGCTTCAACTTTTTCTATCTGCCTTTCAATACTGCTATGACTGTATATAAGGTGATATCAGTAACTTATTCTGATTGAAATTGATAATTGCCATAGAATTAACTTGACATCCAGGTAGCATTTAGTGCTCGGGTGGTATGTTTCAATAAATAATAAATAACAGCTGAGCAGTTGACCTCGATATCTGCTGAAGCTGAAGGAGACCTTTTTGAATACTCTGAGGTCTCTGTCTAGCCTTCCATGCATAAAATACTAGAACCTGCTAGGGAACTGTTGTCGGGGTTTGTTTTTTTTTTTCCTTTATTTACTAAACAGGATGGGAAATTACTACAAACACTGAATTGAGTCAAGCAATGATGTCCACGCTTCTAAGCTAACATCAAAAGCAGTGGAAACACACACAGTAAGAATGCTGGAAAAGGCACTGCGTGTTGTATTTTTCAACTGGGCACACTTGGCGTTTTTATCTTCATTCAGATGCTTCTTGTAGGCGAGATCATACCACTGTAAATCTACGCAAACAGCTGTAAGTGACAGTACAGTACCTCCCTTGTGAATACTTCAATATTACAGCGATGGTCCAAGAAATGTCATCTTGCAGTAGCTTTACTGCAGTGTTTTGGATGGTTAGTGTGCTACTTTAGGGGGAAAAAAAATCCATTTTCTGCATAATTTTCAAAACTACTGAACTTCAGTTTCTTGAACTTGGGAAGCAATAGATACAAGATCCTAATTAGGCTTTGAGATACTTTAAAGAGTATGTTTCAGTAGTAGATGTGGCATTTACACATGGAAATTCTTTGGCTTTTCAATAGCGTGTTTAATGAATCGCAGAAAGAAACAAGAATCACGGTAGTGGTTTCAAAATAGCGAGTTATTGAGGGAATCTAAAAGAGGGACCACCCCCGCCAACACACACACACACCCCAGCACACAGTTTTTGGTGTCATAACATACACGCGTCAATGTGTGTCTGTACATGTTCTCCTGGGTGCCAGCCAGCGGGAGAGGCAGTGCAAGCTTTTCTATCGGCTTGTGGTGAATGAGAGCAGCCCAGTCCCCGCCTCACCTACGGCCTGGCTCCCACCCTGATGGAAATGGGAGGGTTTTTCATCAATAACATGACAGCATGTGCTTTATGTTCTTTATTGTCAAGGGTTTTCCTGATCCTTTTTGGTGAGAGACGTCTGACCTTTTCAACCCAAAAGCTCTTGAGGGATATTTTTTTTTTTATACATATATATATAAAAAATATATGGCTATATTCAATATGTAATTAGAGCAAAGAGCAAACACACAAACTATCTCCGAAATACATAAGTCTCCTGACTTCATCAATCCCAAAGGAATCCAAGATTAACTTTGATTTCCCTAGGAACAGAATCCGGCCCTTGAGACTGAATATTCCTTGACAGATAGTTGTTGTTATAGAGCAAAATTTCAAGATGTGACTAGCAAGCTCTTCTAAAGTACAACAGACCACATCAAACATGCAAGGGATACCTTGGCACTTAATACTTGAATTGCCAAATGCAAAACAGAATCTTTCAGAGAAGTAAGACCCGGAAAATGGGGGGGGGGGGACGGGGGGGACGGGAACAAAACAGGTTAATAGCAAAATTATATTTTATCATTCTCTCATAGGGATGCAGCAAACTACCAGTGTACTGTTCGCTGTACTCTTGTAGAGTTGTGGAGATCTTTTCCGTCTCTTTTCAACCATAAAAGAGTAAAAGAAAGGTGTGGGGTTGGTTTGTTTGGTTTTTCCCCCATGAGAAAATCTGTAAATACTTGTGTATTGAAGGGGCTGATGCTACAGCCAGAAATACGTACAGCTCTGCCACAGGGACATTCTGTGGCATGCTCATTTTCCTGTAGCCAAGTTCTGCTCCGAAGGCAATGACAATGCCCTACCTATTTGAGAACTGGGTTTCTAGATGTGCATTTTCATAAGCATCATTTGGTATCATACGCCTGTGTTAAGGTTCAGGGGAAGGAGTTTCTGTGAAAAAAAGCATCGCTCGGTGCAAACTTCTCAAGGGATCCATGGAAAAACTTCCTCCCTGCTTGCATTCCAGGGAATCGAAGGTTGTCTGTTAAAATCTCATTGAAATGCCTTTCGATTGGTAAAGCAGAACCAAGAACGTGACACAGACGCTAAGTTACTGCTTCCCTACAGAAGCTGTTACGGCCGTGGAGGGAACCTAAACTTAGTTGTTGACACACTGTTCTTGAGAACGACAAAAGAGATTGTGTTCATCAGGCCAACCCCATCATTCTTGCTAAAAGCAGGCTCAGGTTTCCATGTATATTTTCAAATCAAATTAGAAACGCTGCTCCCGAGAGCTCCTTCAGCTGGCAGTGACGGATTGCACAACCTGATAAATAGTAGGCATTCCTAGAGATGTACCAACACCCGAGTTCCCACAAGTGGTTAGATAATAAAAACATACACAGAGCCGTGTATTTAAATTAGCACAGAGCTTTACCTCTTCCTCTGGTAATGCAGTCCACACCTGGGGAGTGGCCACTTCTCCAACAGAAATGGGAAACGTTTGTTCCTCTGTTGTTTTTGAAGCTAAATGCTATTATTCAGTCATGGTGGATTTCCTCTGGCTAGTTTTTTTTTTTTCAGCTATAATTAAAGCAGCCACCTCCTTTCACTCAGCTCTCAGCACATACCTACACAGCTAGATCTACAGTACTTAATCCTACCAGGAGGCTCTTTGTAGCTCTACCTGTTTGTTACCTAACTCAGCTCTGGAAGAAAGCGAGAGAAATGGAAAAACAGGCATACTGGCCTTAAAAAAAGTGAGAACCCACTTAAACTCATATGGCTGCAGAAATTAAATTACCCAGGTTTCCTCCACCCACTGAATCAGTGTAGTCTTCACCTTACTGTTGCGGTTTTCTTACTTCAATTGCATGCTAAAAATGCAGCAGGATACAGCTGGGGAGGCTGGGATTTGATGCCATAATCCAGGAATCTGGTACCTTTCAAAAAATCTTATTCATCTTGGAACGAGCTGTCTTGAACGAGAGAAACGAGAACGGCTCCACTGAGCACGTTCTTGCTTTGTGCCCTCTGCCCAAAAAAGTAACGGGCTTTCGCGTTCCAGGGCTTGAACTTGCGGCTTCTTTCTGGGGAGCTGGGGTTTGCTCAGCCATTTCATCTCACGTGTGGACGAAATTTTCACCTGGTAAAACCAATTAATAAAAATTAATATTTTTTAATCAATTAATCAATTAATAGAAAAAGTTGAGTGTTCAGATACCAGGCCTTCAAATAAGAGGTAGGTCAAAGGAGACACCCAAACAACTGCTCTCTTAATTGGCTAATACTTCTATAATGTGGCTTTGCAGTGATGAGGCTTTTTGCAGTCTCTGACAGCAAACGAACATAGCAGAGTCAGGAGTGAGACGTTTTGAAATGCTCACAATCCAAAATTACAAGAAAGAAAGAAGAGCTTTGAACGCTTAGCCCTTTTCTTAGATTCATAGACCCTTGTTTCCTTCTCCTTAGCGACGTTAAAACTACAAGAGAGAGAGAGAGATTTGTGATAATGTAGTTTAACACAGGAATACTCTCTTACCGGTGAAAATTGAAATGGAACAGAGCTTATTCTAATTTCTGTGCAAGGAATCATGTCCCAATGGATAGTAAAAGGCAGTTTGCTTAGTGCTAAGACAGGAAACGATGAGTTGCAGATAATGTAATTTACAATAGATGTGAATAAATTATTATCTGTATTAAGCGATAATGACAATATTAGCTAATTTGCTGAAAGAGTTACAAACGAATACAAAGTAATGAAGACATCACGGGTACCTTAGTAGAGTACCTTGTATAAGCGCAGACAATTCGTGCAGCAGCTAAACATGAAGTCTACGGAGACAGTTCTCGGAGGCAGAGAGAAACTTGATCAGAAAACAGATAACTGTGGATATGTGAAGGGGAAATGTGAACGTACCAGTTGCCTATATGGCAAGTGAATAATGAAAAATGAAGAGACATGCTGTGGCCTGCACTCAGGAGAGCGAAGTTTTGCCTCGTTAGGTGCCTTTACTGATGCGTTGTCTTTCCTACGGCTTTTCTTCAATGCGATTTGTCTTAGTTACATTTTTGACAGCAAAAGTTCCTTTGCTGTTCTTCATAGCAAAAGCAAAGATAGCATTAAAAACTCCCATTTGGGAAGGCCAAAAAAAATCGTATAGATTCTACCTAAGTTGCTCGCTAATCCCCGTTTACCAAATTGACCTTTCGGTGATTCGGAAACAGCTAGCGTGTATCACTGACCTGACCACCGAACCCCGTGTCTCCGGCTGCTCACCGTGCATGGGAGGAATACCCAAGGAAAAGACTGGTTTCTCCGATACGGTGCAAGAGATGGGGAAGGGGGGAAGCATGTCCTCAAACTCGCAACTTATTGTACAAACCTTTGAATTTTCTTTCTTGTTAATTTGTGCCAAATTTGGGCATGGACCAAAACCCGAGCTCTGCAGCGTTTCCCCTGTACTTTGATTCAACGTTCAAACGTTCACGAAGCAGGTTCACGTCGAGGTTCGTCCCTTTGTTCTCAGAGGCTTGCCTGCCTGCTGCCTTTTACTATCTCTTCTGCCTCTAAGAAAAACTGATGTTATCTTCTAAAGAGAAAACTCAAGATTGTATTTGCAACTGAGGATTTCCTGTGCACCTATCCCCAGCCTCTGTGGCGACGGCAAGGAGTAGCTGCACTTCTCCGGAGAGCTTTAAGAATAGTCCTAGCACAGAAGCTGAAGAAATCCCCAGCTACCGGTGCCTTTGATCTCAGATAAAGGTCAACCTGTCTAGCAGAAAGCGTGATGGGAAATGCTACCTCACATCATCCTTCACTTTCTCTTCCTCACCCTGAAATGATTCACTGTACCTTTCAGGGTATGCCTTCACCGCAGCACCTACGGTTTTTACTTTAACTCTTTGGAATAGCTTTTTTCCATCTCACACACCAACCAGCTTAAGCTGGGACCGCCAAGGTTTTCAATGAGCTGGTAAGAAACTGTCCACAACGCTTATTATTACAGCATCGTTTAATAGTTATTGTAGGATTTTGTTGGTTTGTTTGCCTTTTTTTTTTAAATATATACAAGCCTACTACCGTAAGTGCTAAAAATTCACAGTTGTACTGGTCTTATCCCAACAAGCACATATTGTTCCCTTGCACTGAGAGTTTCCGAGGGTCTCCGAGCGTGCTGTAGGTCCTGAGCCTCCAAACACTAACGCCCGCAAAGTTCCACCTAGCGCAACGTCAAAGTTGCTGACGCACAAAGCTTTTGGGAGCTGCGGATCCCAGTTGTTTCTCCCAACACCCACCTCTGCGAGATTATTGCTGCACGGCTGGTGGGGGAAATACATGACTTACACATTCTACAGGTAAGACTGGAGCAGCAATTTTGTTTATAATTTCGTTATAAACGCTAATGTGTGGGGTTTTTTTAAATTGCTTTTGAATTCCTGTATGACTTTAGAAATGTTGTTACAGCTGTGAAGATTTGTTAACAACTGACAAATAACTTGCGTAAAGGTAAACACTTTCTCTGCTGAGTTTCCTCAAAGTCATATTGGCTCAAGATGGTTATCACCACCGAAGATGAGTGACAGGAACAGTAAATATTGAATGCTTCAAGTACAGGCTGTTTGTCACCTCTTCCGTCTGAAATGATACTGTGCTGATGGATCGGACAGTTCTTGCTTTTCACAGTCTAAGCCACCTCGCGCCGCTTAGAAGGAGGAATGGAGTGCCAGTGTCTGGGACTCACTACGTGTCCTCCTTCTCGACTGGGATCTGCACCTTAGCAGGGGCTAGGAGACGCCGCTTTAGGGGGAAATACGATGGTATTCCCAAGCGGGATGCAACACGGAGGCAGTGTTACTCGTTACTGATAGCGGGAGGATCACAGTTTATCCAATTCAGCTTTACAAAGGTGTAGTTCACTACCTACAAAGGTCAATCAAGTGACCTAGAGATGAAAGTTGCTTCTGGGTGTGGATTAGGAAGAAAAACAAAAAACCAGTGATGGACGCTGCTTTTGTTCGGTACAAGACGTCTTTTGGCACACCAAAGCTTGCACGAGGGAGAGTGGCATATGACTGCAGAAGGTGGAGATTACCTCCAGTACATGATGCTCAAAGTGAAAGCGGAAACGGGGATTGAATCACGACTGTCAGCCATCATTCAGCCTCTTGCACCTAACGCTGGGAGGTTTTTCACAAGGATTAACTTTGGGCGTAGAGGGCTGGTCTCTCCTGACTTCTTTTGTTGTCGCTGGGAGAGACGGGCTCCTTTAGACGACAGTTTGGAGATGGAAAATAACTTGGCTGCATTGGATTCCTGTCTGTGTGTCAATCCTCAAACTAAGGTTGTGCCAGGATGTAGTCATAAGGCGTGTCGATCCTCTTCCAAGTTGCCAGTTTCTTCTCCAGCATGTTAGCTCTCCTTTTTCTAACAGAAACTTCTCGCTGCTATCATTTCCAAGAAAATCTAACGAGATGACTTGCGTGACGTGCGGGCATGTTTGCTTGAGTCTGTGGAGAGCCTTCTGATAGAGCTGTAGGTTTTTCCCTCGTTTTGGTGAAGTGTTAATTCGCGTGCCAAATAATAGTAAACCGCTGCCAGTGTTCTTTGGTTATTTTATTGACCCATTTCAGCCCAGTATTGTATTTCTAAAATCAAGCTCTTACCTTTGGCATCATTTTTTAAGGTAGTACCAGCCTTAGCGATGTGAAAGGAAAGGCGTTAAGCAATGTTTTTACAGCAGTATCCTAGGAAAAATACATATGGACATCTGTGAGAAGACAGTCAGTTGCTAAGCGTGCGTATTCTGAGCCGTAGAGCAGAGCCCCGCTAACCGGAGGGCTCGGTTACCCACCCTTTGCCTGCAGCTCACCTGCTGCTGCCACCCGTGCTCCCACCGTCCACGCCGCTGCACGAGTTGCTGTACATAGCACCCCGGCATAAACGCTGCGCCTTTTGGTTCATCTGTATTCAAAACAGAGTTGTTTTGTGAAACAAAACTAAGATATAGCAGAAGATAGATTTGCAGCACTAAGCACTGCTCTGCAGGAGTAATTTTTGTTAGTTTTCTTAGTCGTTCTTGTTCTTCGGTAGGGATTTTTGCTAATTTGAACTGTGCTAGGTTCCGAAGTTTTCAGAGGGATTTCGCTGAAAATGGTTTTGTACTTTGCTCTTGGTGAGAAATCACATTTTCTAACTCCCCTAGCAATATTAATGATGAATTGGGATATTTTTTTATGACCACGCCAAAGATTTTTATGCTGCTGTTTGTCACTTGAGCCTCTGTAACTGGAAGACAGTATTTATAGTTTGTCTATATCAGCAGTCTCTTAAAAGAAGTAGTATTAGTGATATTCAGTATATAACCTTTAATGCATAACGATTTTCTTCCATAGAGAAATATGTGGTTGAAGTAAAGTTTTTGTATAATGATGGAAATTCAAAAAAAAAGTAATTTGGGTGTTTTTCTTTGAAGCCTAGTGAAGTTTGATGAAAAATAATTGCACTACGTCCATGAGTGTGATCTGGGTGGACAGACTGTCGCAGACAAATCCCTTTGTACTGGTATGTTCTTCTTTGTAGGGATTATTTGCTTTTGGATGAATGTCCCTGCTAAGCAGCTCCACGTATTCTTAATGCATGTTTTTTTTTTTTTTCTTTGGCGCAACAGGTGGGAGAATATGATTTTTGTGAAAGAGATTGTAAAAAGCCAGTTAGAATGTTTCAGATAAACTTGGGGCTACAGTGATGTTTAGCCAAGCACTAGGAGCCTCAACTGTTCCGACACATTGCATGTTGTTGTGAAATCATTCTCAGGATTTTGATTTCTTTTTCTGTCATTTTTCCATATTCTGTTAGTTGCCTTTTAAAATACTTTAGACACTCAAAAAAAAAAAAATCCCAAAACAACCAACAACCCAAAACAAGCCCCCAAAAACCAGCTCATACATCAAAGATAATATTTGGCCATAAAAATAATCGCTGTGATCTCTTCGGCACTGTGGCAGAAATGCAGGGATGAATTTTGGATGGGACCTTGCAGAGTCTAGGCTGGGCAAGGCGGCAGAGGAAGACAAGCGGGTACCCTGCGTAATCTCTCGGTGCTTCGGGACCACCTGCGAAACGGTGGGGAGGGCCGCTTCCTACCTCCTGGAAGGATGAGGAGGGTAAATGCTTTCTGAAGCCCTCAGCTACCCCTTTAACTGGAAGAAGCAGAAGAAGCTGGAAGAAGCAGAAACATGTTCTGCGTATGAGTGAACAGCTGTTCCGTCCGGCCAGACCCTGCTTGCACCGTGCAGAATCTCCCCGCAGCATTCGCACCGGCGGGGCCGTCAGCCGGTGCCCCGGAATGCGGGCATTGCCTCCCGCTCGGCCGGCCGTGCAGCTGGGGCTGCCGTCACCCACCGAGCTCCGCAACCTGCGGCTAAAGCCGCCGGGGGCC
>VYZW01016133.1:40440-51926 GCA_013401315.1 Balaeniceps rex | reverse complement strand
GGCAGCGGGGGGGGGCTGGCGGCGTTTGCGAGCGGCCGTGGGGAAAGGGGGGAGCGCTGGGGTGCGGAGAGGGAGCGCTGACAGGCGGTGGAGGCATTGCCTGCCCTGGCTGCCGAACCGCCGGGTCTCTCGCCGTCTTTCCCGTGTGTTACTGTGTTGTATCCCCCGGGGGGGGCTGGAGGGGGGGGCTGGAAGCGGTTTAAAACTTCTTTGCAGGGGGGTGGAGGCGGTTTGCTGCACGGTGCCGCTCTCTGCCTGGCCTGCAGCTGGGCTTGTCAGTCTGCGTGCCGTGTTGGTGTTGCGCTTTCCCCCCAAAGATGGCACTGGATGTCTTTCGCATTTTCGTGGGATATTATTTTTCATCCCCTGGGGAGCGCCGCTCCTGGTTGGTACGGCTGTAAATCTTTCCCTTTTCACATTCATTCACCCTTGGTCTGTTGTGGATTTGTACTCGGTGCTTGTGAAGGAGGTAGCTTGTTATGTGGGGTGAATTAGAAGTGAACGCGTTTAGTTTTTTGTGTTTTTTTTTTTTTTCCCCCTCCTTTTAATCTGGCGACCCTAAAGCCCACGCAGGTGATATTAAATGTGAAATGAAATCTTTGGCTGCTGGATGAGCGCAAAGACACTGTGTCGTGGCAGAAGCTGTTGCTTACCATTTATTAGCAGTCAGAGCGATAAAGATGCTGACTGCCTGCTAGGAGAAACCTTCCCGGCTCTCGTCTGTCCCCGCGCTTTCACGCCGCTGCGCCTTTTTCTCTCTGAGTGGAGAACAGCTCCGTGCCAGCTGTGGTCTGGGTAGGCAAGACAGACTCTTTCTCCTGAGAATTGGATGACTTTTGGAAATGCTTGATAGCACTTACGGCTCTCCTCTTTCAGGTAAACACGTATGATATCCCATGGGGGAGTGAAAAGGGACTTTTTCCCCCAGCTGTCAGTAAAGGAAAGCAGTTTATTTTCTTGGTTCTCTGTATAAATGTGGCATTTTGATACTCGTCTAAACTCGTTTATAGGTACAGAACTGTCACTGCAGTTTCCTCGATCAGCGTTGCAATCTTGATGTCGATAGCTAGGCAGAACGACAAGGAATGAAAATGCGTAACACTTATTTAAATGATACACTAGAAAATGTATCTATTTGAGAAGCTTTTAATCTGTTTGTCTTGTGAAAATGGATTTGTTCTTTGATTGTGTTTTGAAGTTTGGTGGGGTTTTTTGTTTTTTGGGTTTTTTTGTCATCTGCTCTTAACATTCTTATGCATCCTTAGGTACTTTTTATCTGACACCCAGGTCATCTTAGCTTTCTCTACCCCTTTTTCTTTCACACCCTGGCCTGTAGTCAGAAAATACTTGAAAGCGGGCTGTTTGCACCCTTGCTGCTTTAATTTTATAAGGAGCATATTAGATTTGTATGCTGAGTTACTTTCTTACAGAAAACATCTTGGCTGCTTGACAGTCCTTAGTTTGAGACTCTGTAACGCACCTACGTCACTTTAGAAAGGAGACTTTCCAAATGTGCTAGGAAGCAAATCTGTTGAGCTTTCTGATGCTGCACATTCAGCCAGAGGAGTGAGAGCTGTGCACGTTCTTTATTCTGCCGTACAGGAGACGAACCTGGTAGCGTTCTTGCCTGTTTCCAACTTAGTTTCGGGGGCATTCAGAATTGCTTTTGCTAGTTAGGCAGATGTTGAGTTTGGTAGCAAGCGAGAAGCACTTTCTGTGGCTTGCCAAGTAAGCATACAGGTTAATACTGGAATTATTTTATTTTAATCTTTTTTTTTTTTAAATGGCGTGGGGTCTCCTTTGCATTCCTCATCTATGATGCCATACCCAGACTCTCCCCATTGCTGGACTGTGGCCAGATCCTCGGCGTTGCTGTAATCCCCTGCTGAAAGAGATCAGTACCAGGTGGCTAGGGCAATTTGTGGTTTGCCGTATCGCTTCTGTTTTCAAAAAAAGTATCCCGTTCCTTATTCCTCTTTTGCCCTTGATCTTGTGTGCGCGTGTATATATGTACACACACAATGTTTATTTACACCTTCTGTCTTCTTATTATTTTAGGATTTCAGATGCATGCCAGGTTCCCACTGAATGCCAGAAGTAGAGATCGCTACAGATGGAGCCCCAAAGTCAACATGGCAGCGGTGGTTCACTAGTGGCGATTCAGCAGCCCTCCTTGGACAGCCGGCAACGGTTGGACTACGAAAGAGAGAGCCAGCCAGCGACTATCTTGTCACTGGACCAGATCAAGGCGATCAGGGGCAGCAATGAATACACCGAAGGTCCATCTGTGGTGAAAAAATCTGGGCCGCGGACAGCACCGAGGCAAGAGAAGCATGAAAGGACTCACGAAATCATACCAATTAATGTGAATAATAATTATGAACACAGACCCAGTCACGTGGGGCACGTGGCGCATCAGCATAACGCGAGGGCTCCCGTCTTGAGCAGGTCAACCAGCACGGGGAGCGCGGCCAGCTCCGGGAGCAACAGCAGTGCTTCCTCGGAGCAAGGACTGCTGGGACGGTCGCCTCCATCCAGGCCGGGCTCAGGCCACCGGTCCGATCGGACAATCCGGACGCAGCCCAAGCAGTCGTCTCTGATTGTAGATGACCTGAAGGGTCCTTTGAAAGAGGACTTGACGCAGCACAAGTTTATCTGCGAACAGTGTGGGAAGTGCAAGTGCGGTGAGTGCACGGCCCCCAGGGCCCTCCCTTCTTGCTTGGCCTGCAACCGGCAGTGCCTGTGCTCCGCGGAGAGCATGGTGGAGTACGGCACCTGCATGTGTTTGGTCAAAGGGATCTTCTACCACTGTTCTAACGACGATGAAGGGGACTCTTACGCGGATAATCCCTGCTCTTGCTCCCAGTCACACTGCTGTTCTAGGTACCTGTGCATGGGAGCCATGTCCTTGTTTCTGCCTTGCTTGCTCTGCTACCCTCCTGCAAAAGGATGCCTAAAACTCTGCCGAGGGTGTTACGACCGCATCAATCGTCCAGGTTGCCGATGCAAGAACTCCAACACGGTCTATTGTAAACTGGAGAGCTGCCCCTCCCGGGGTCAGGGCAAGCCCTCATGATTTTTGGAGGGAGGTTTACTTCTTCCAACTTCAGTTTTTCAGGTTGTAGCTGATTGATTCCTCCCCCCCCTCCTTTTTTTTCTTTTCTCCCCTTCTCCTCCCCCATTTGGGGGGGGGGCTGTTCTTTTGCTTTCCTTTCTGTCTCTCCAACTTCAAATACACAAGTTCTCCCCTTTGCATCTTTGCTGTCCTCTTCCTCTTGACTTGGCTGAGTGTGGAGCGTTTTACGTAGTCGTTGCTGCTCTTTGGTAAGCGTGGACCTGGCATCTGCATCTGCCACTCACTTTGGCAGGATCGTTTGAGTTTGTAACTGAACCACTCCCGAAAGAGACAGTGAGGGCTCACTGGGCTCTTGAAGCTTCTTGCTCTGTGAATATCTTCCCAAAGATTTTTTTCATTCTAACCAATTATTTCCCCCCCCCCCCTTAACCTCCCTGGGTACCAAGGAAGAATAACTCTGAGTGAGCTGGATTGTGAAATAACTTTTGGTGTGTGTTCTTTCTGGAGAGGGATGTAAAATAAAGGCTTTACCAAATGAAAGGCCTGACTCTTCCGTAAGCAGCCTGCTTTTTTTTTTTTTTTTTGCCTTCTCCCCCCACTTTTGTCTTAACTTTTGGAACATTCTCAGTCTTGAGAATTACCCTGCCTCCTTTTTTTTTACATTTTCAATGTCACTTCAGTTTTTGCTACCCTATGTAGATCTTCACATTGGAGACATTATGGCTGCAACGTACTCATTTGTTTCTTTTGCTGTCAAATCTTTCAAGGATCTTGCTCACTCCACCCTCCTACTTCTGTTTTTATAGTCTATCAGTATCAGTTGATATTAAAGTTGGTGGTGTTCATATATCCAAACAGCCTTCAGGTGTCATTGAGTCACCTAAACCTTCTTGAATCCTTAAAATTTCTTGCGATCCTTTGGTTTAGTGAATTTAGCTCTGCTCTGTACTTTATAATTTTATTCTGTCCCTGTTTTATTGCCTTAGCCACAAATTGTGGTCCTTTTTTGTATATTTTATGTATAAAACACAAAGTTGAATCCCAACTATTTTTAAGACAAAAGTCTGTTAAAACTTTTTTTATTGTAAAGAATATTTATTATGTGAATCTCTATTATTTTATGATATTTATTGCAAAAGACTTTGAAAATGTACTCGTCTGAATATAACAAAATATCAATACTTAACGAAATAAGGATGACACGAAGAAAGTACATATGTTAACTATAATGCAGAAAATATATTAATTAATGAAAATGGCTCTTGACTTCTTTTGTTACAATGACAGGTTGTGAGCTATGTACGCATATTGCTGGGTCGTTGGGGTTCCTCCTCCGTGCGGTCTATCAGGTAGCAAATAACTTCCTATTGATATTTCAGAACCACTAGTCTGTGCTCTAGTTTAGTTTACCTAATTTTAAGTTTGCTAACTATATATCAAGTAAGTTTTTGCTGTGGGATATATTTAATACAATTGAATGTATACGTTGTGCTTAACAGTGCCAAGAAGTGTAGGCCCTATTTGTTTACCAAAGCATCTGGAAGTACAGTTGTGGAGGAGGAAACCATAACTTTTTTTGTTTCCTGAAGAATATCAAATTAATGTGTAAACCTACTTTAAATTTTCCTATATAGAGCTTCTTGGCTGGTTAAATTGTACGTCAGCTGAAGTAATGAATCTGCCAAGCTCAAATCTAAATAAAAAGCAAGAGGCAGGATGAAAAAAATAACAGTTGTGTGGCTGTAGTTTGCTAGCTTTGAAATTTAGAGGGGGGTGGGTGTTTGTGCCTGTGTCTACAGCTTGTTTGGTTCTTTTCCCATACGTTTTCCCAATGTCAACTGAATCTATCTTCTGTCTTTAAATTAAAGGCTCTTAAGGGTGACCCAAGTGTCACAGCTACTTGTGGCCATTTAACACGTATTCAAACAAAAAAGCTTTTCATTACGAGTGAATGGGGAAACCTCATTCTTCTGTTGGTGTGGGTCAAGGCTAACATCACAATTCTTCTAAAGTAAAAAGTTTATTAAATGGATGTAATTCCACATGGTAGTCAGAGTAAGTGGTTCTAGAGAAGCTCCGCTTTAAGAACGCAGTAATAACTTGACAAATGTGTCCTATCTTGGGGTTTTGAAGTCCTGCTGCTTTGAATTGCCATCTTCAAGCTGTTCCGACTCCTAGCATATTGATGATTTGAATAAGCTCGGCTTTTGTAGTTAACTCCGTCAAAGCTGATCCGGTGTCATATAATGAGCTGACTGAAAAGTTGCATTCTTTATTAAATGGCACGGATGACTTCTGTGAGGTCTGAAGTGAAATCATCATCTGGCTACATCTAGGAAACCGCTCGCTTTGCAGTATGCAGATGGTAATACTGCTCTCCCAGCCTCAGCGTGACAGAATTGACAGGCTGGGAGGCTTGTGGGGCAGCAGTGGATGTATATGAAGTCTGCGTTCCAAGATTTATTCTTCATGAGATGAAGCAAAGCCAAGAGAAGAATGTTTCTGAGGAGCAGGCGACTTGCCTTGCACTACTTCCCTCTCACCGATACTTCTCTAACAGTGACAGCTGCAAACAGCCCTCGGGAGACAATGAAATCCTTGTCAGACGGTCACCGCTGGTCAGATACGACCATTTTTAAGACTGCGTACTGACGCTCAAAAATACCGAGCCAACTGCCTTTTCATAACTGGATACAATCCAGCTCTGTGTTGAGTAAGTTTGCTCAAAGGGTGGTAGTTATTCCTCTTCAAGAAAAACGTTATACTGCTTACCTCTGTCTCTATTTTTTCAGCCAGGTGACTGATGTGTGGGGGTTTGCTTTGGTTTGGTTCCTAGGAGAAGAGAAGAAAGACCAAAGGGACCCACATGTACTCTGTCTTTTAATGATTATCTTCCATCACGAGCTATGTCACAGCATCATTTCAGATTTCTTTAAAAAAAAAAAAAAAAAATCAACAAAACTTACTCTCCAGTTAGTCACAGTAACTGATGCTCCGTGTATTAGGTAAATTTTGGGAATAACTTCAGGTTGCAGTTCCTTAGGAGGAAAATTTGACTTGGACCTACACAGCAATGAGAAGATAACAGTTCCTCGTATGTCTTAAATGGTGTTCTAATTCCCAGGCGTTACCTAGAGAAGGCAGTGTTAAAGCAATGAGAAAAATAGTTTTTTTTCTTGGGTTAGATGCTGTATCGTTTGTACTTAATATACATCTATATATTTGGGTTCACTTCCGGGTCCTCTGGAATGTAGGGTTGTTGCCTTATGTTACGGAAATGACCGCGACTTCTTTCAGGCAGGCAGATTTTGTGGTGTAGAACCACGCAGGATTGCATGAGAGCAAATCAATGTCTTTCTAGCGGAAAAAAATTGAGCAAGCGGACAGATGTATGAAGTAAGCCTCCACGGGTTGAAGAGACAAAAGTTATTTTAAATATGCCCTAAGTGGTCGGTCATGTTAATCTGTTCTTCTTTCTACAATATAGCAACTGGAATGACCATCTAGAGATACGGTGTTCTGTTGTAAGGGGGTTTGCTAAAGGCTAACGAGATTTCTGGTGATTAGGAGACTGAAGTGCAGATTTCAGTTCTTCAACCCAAAATTTGTCAGTGGGCTGTTCAGGTTACTTTCTCCATGTCTGTAGAGTGCCAGACCGTCAGAGGTCCATTCCAATGTAGATCATAATTATTTCTTAACCGTTTTCAGATAGCTTTGAGATCTAATTTTGAAAAAATAAAGAGAACTCTGTATAAAATGATCATGTAATTAGGCGATAAGTTCAGCTGACCTACTAACCTAATTGTATAGGTTGGTGATGGATTTGAACGAGCCTGCCATCTGGTTGTACACAGCAGAGTCCTGAAATGTGTCGCCAAAGGTCTGGGATGAAGGAAAAAGGGAAGTCCCTCCAGCAAGCTGGAATTCAAGTCTTGGTTTGCTTAGCGTCTTGAAACTCATGGTAAGAGATGAGTTTTGGAAACAGATGGTAAATGAAGTTTCCACGTTCCCTGCTGGAGGAATAACATCGCTAGGGTGAGAATTTGAGGGAGTTGGGGTGTTTCGCTTAAAGACGGCTTCATTACGCTAATGCTAGTGTGGATGATGGCGTTATCTGAGGGGGGATAATGCTTCACAAATGAAAAGTACTTGCTCTTGTTTATGGTTCCATATCATAAAGACAGGTGGGAGAGGATTAGCTCCTCTGTCTGTGATAAAGCAAATCTGTTAAGAGGGATTAAAAGGGCTAGATGAAGTGTTTTAATGGACTTAGATGAAGTAATAGATTTTTGTCCTGGAGGAATGTTCAAGACTCGCTGATACTTCTGTATTTCTTGTTCTGCTAAAATTACCTCCAAATTCTAAGGAATCCTGATTAGTTGTTGGCTTTCTTCCAGCTGGAGCATTGGTGTCAGTCATGGTGGTGCTTCAAAAAAACCCGGAATAAAATTTTGTTCTGCTATCCCACAGCTGGATTTACCCGCCTTACACAGTGCGTGGGTTGCACAGGTCTTGTTCTGATTAGCCTGCATCAGCAGGCAAGTTGCTTTTAGGGCAGCTCTTAATCATTTGTAGTTCCTCGCTGTGGCTGGTTTTCACCTTTCTTTTGCTGATGGGAGTAGCCAAGGCATGGCTTCTACCCTTGGCATTAGTTACGTAGCCATATGGGGCCTGTGTTAACAAGCTTTATACTTCTTGGAAGGGTCTATTCAAAAAACTTCTAAGCTACCCAGAAAGCTTTCTTCAGCATGTTCTGCTTCCAGGTTGGAGCACGGACTTGGGCTGTCGCTGGTACACGGGACTGATGCCCCACTGGCCTGTGGGGGGATAAGGATGCTCTGTGAGTTGGGCAGCAAGCACAGCCCACAGATCAGCTTTCTGGTGCCATCTCAGCATTTAAAAATCCCAGCACAGAGTTATTCGGGCTCTTTGTGCACCCTTGCGCTGTGAATACTCGCTCGCTGCAAGTTGAGGGCTCTTGCGGTGCACGTCCCCACCACCAACCACAGTGCAAGAGGCCAGGCCCTCGCAGGAGGCATAGGTCCCTGCAAGCATTGCAATGACCATTAAACATTCCAGTTCCATTTTCTGTGCCTGTATATGCATGTGTGTGCTTCGAAATGAGCTTCGTGTTTTACGTACGCAGGTAGCAGCGTATAGGTACTGATTTGCTCTCACTTCAACTTGACTGGGAACACCTTGCTATGTCTAGTGTATTCTGTTAGGTACTGTGTTTCTGGGCTGGAGCGTTAAATCCAAACTCGGTGTCTGTTAAAGGCTAAAAGAGGAATATGGACGTACTGGCTGCCACATCAGAAGCCAACACAGTTGGAACGAAGCTTCTTCCCGGAGTGGTATTTACTGCTCAGTCTATATTGGTGATCGAGAGATGCAGTGCTGGTGTCTTTCCCGGTGTAATGCTTGCAGCTGCCACTCCTGCTTCTCCTGGTGAAGGTGTCTTGGGATGAGATAATTCCTCATTTACTTATTAATAAGTACAAATACAGGACAGATTCCCTGCAGACCACACATGGTCTTATTTCTCAGGTTTAAGTATATAGGGGTGAAACCCTAGTCTTACTGAATACCTTCTGATTTTAGCTTCAAAAAAGGACCAGAAATTCACCTGGATCTTTCAATATTCCTGACATATGCACGTGACAATATTGTAAAAGGAAGAGAAACGGTGTACTTCCAGGGGAACGACATTGTTGCGCATATCACAAAATTAGCTGTGTTCAGCTTGAAAATGTAACACTCGTGAGTCGCTCTTTTTTGAAGAAAAGAAACATACATTTCAGTCCTTAGAGAAAGGTGTGCCTGACAGCCATGCCTCTCTTGCATTGTAAGCACGCCCTGTTTTGTAAACCGTTGTACACATGTACAGTGCTACGAATCTGAAAACAAATACCCTACAGAAGGCATTGTCCAAAGGCACAAACGTTTGACAGAGGCTCTACCCCAAAGGGCTGAACCTCATTGTGTTTGTGCAACAAGGAGCACAATGGGGCTCGCATCCTGCCTGACCCTTCGGGGTCGCTACCGTAGTATGACTGGGTTTACACCACAGAATATTTCTTCTGAATGAAGTTGATGGATTTACACCAGGGATTAAGTTGGCCAGGCGACAGCGTACTTACACTGGGGCCTAATGCCGCTGCGAGCCATTCTGAATGGACTCGACACCGGCGGTAGGGTTTTTTCCTTGTTTTTTGTTTTTATTAATTGGGTTGGTTAATACAGCACGCTGCCATTCGTAAGTGTCAGGATGTTCTCAGTTTATGTGATAAAGTAACTGTGAGAAGTAGCTGGAATACCCTAAACATGCTGAACTTCCATAACTGATTTAACTACTTAATGGATATTTTAAATGACACCGCCGATCTTCTGGTGCATGCTTCAACTTCCAAACCATCTGACAATTCTCCCAGTGCCATGGGGATTCCTCTTCCACACTTTAAGCAGGAGGAAAAGCTGAAGTTACCTGGCCTGGTAAAGGTCCTCTCCAAAGCATCATTTCTTGTGTGGTGCTCGATTTGATAATTTTGGATCTGTGCATTTTATGAGTAGGACACTTCAAAATGAAAATGGATAAACTAGTTGCCTGGGAAGGAAGGGAGAAGTGCTGGGGCTTTCCTCTAACCTGGATACTGGGAGATTGCACAGTACCTTCTTTTTAATACCAAGGTCTCCTAGCTGTCCCTGCTCAAAATCCATTTTCAGCAACATTTATTTCTTATCAAAATCAAGTCTCATTTATCTGACCCCTTCTTTTTAGACAATAATTGTACGCATGTTCATTTTTCTACATAGCACACAAAGTTCTTCCGGATGAAACTTGCTACGACTACGTGAGCCACCTGTGCTACTACTGAGGCACTTGCTGATTTAATACGGTTCTACATGTTCTGTATCTCTTCCGAATCATGGTGAGGATGAGCCTGGTTGGTCAGGGTGGGAAATGCAGTATAGTTGGATCTCATGATTCTGTTTCAGTCCAAAGTTCAGTATAGTTTACTGATCTGCAAGAGTATGTGAGGAAATACTGTTCTGGCTGAAAACGCATCAATTCTGCTGCATTAAATAGTCAAAGGGACTCTCTGGGAGCAAGTGGTAGACATACAAGAAGCCCTTCTGGAGTCTCCATCGAGATTTTTGTATGGGCTTTCAAATCTTGAGCTTTAGAGCCTGTGTGCTCGTTTCCCCCCTTTCCATCTCTTGCCCTGTACTGGAGCAGGAGCGCTTGCCATGGTGGTTCCAGACTCATCCGTCCCTGCTGCCAGGTGCAGATAACATCCCCTGGAAATGCTCATCCGATTTGCTGTTCCTGCTGACCACTCTAACGCACTGGGTTTGGGATAACTAGCTGTTCAGGTGGCAAAAACTGCCTGCAATACCTCCTTAACGAGTAGCTCAAAGCAGTTTGCACTCGGACTTCCATTCTTTTCAGTCAACTGTGCCTGATAAAACAGCTCTGAGGAAAATATTTCCTTTTTGCTGCTGGGAAAAGCGAGGCCGGAGGGCTGCCTGCCGTCACGCTGTGAGGCACTAGCACAACCAGAAGGCTTTGACCGGCAGTGTGGTGTTTTACTTACTGAGTCATTCTTCTGCACAGAGAGATGAATGGATGGGAAAAAAACCTCTTCGTGCCTGAAACTGTAGCACTTTCTGGAGAATATTTATAAGTCGTACGTTGTAACGTGCCATAGGTTGTGTGTGCGTGCAGGCATGTGATGGTTTAGAAGCAATGTTAAGACTCTCATGGGGGAAAATATCTAAACCTGACACAGGGACCAATTTAAAATGTTCTTGATACAGCACACCGTACCGTATGATCCATCTGTAACGAACAGTTCCACGTTTATTAGGTTTGGGGGTTGGCTTTTTTAATAATATTCGAAAATGGCAGTGATCCTGATCTCCGGGTGTCAGCGTTTGGATATGTGGGAAACTTAGGTAGGAGCCTAAATAATACATGGTACTTGCAGGGCTAGAAACTAGAGCCATATCCTATGGCCTTCTAATTAAAACTCTTTATTTCCACAGATTTATTCTGTGGGCCTTACTAAATAGATCAGCCTTGGGTTTCTAATGGTGACTACTTGAGGAGGAATGTAGCCTTTGTTACCCTGAATGGTTGGGAGCAGATTACGGGGCTGCCAATTTCCTGGAGCCTTTCAGAGCTGCAATTTGAGCCCTATTTGCTCCTGGCTCTTGCACAATTGAAAACAATGGGTGGCTTCTTTCAGGTTTCACTTCAGAGCTCTTAGAAACTGGGGAAGTGGCAAAAGCCCTACTTTACAGGTAATTAACAATAGATAATGTTTGCTCTGCGGTTCCCCCCCCCCCGTTTTTTTTTTTTTTTTGTATGTTTAAAATCAAGTTAAATCACGCATATACCATACTAAAG
>VYZW01016133.1:369-40105 GCA_013401315.1 Balaeniceps rex | reverse complement strand
CAATAGATAATGTTTGCTCTCCGGTCCCCCCCCCCCCTTTTTTTTTTTTTTAAGAGCTGATAAAGGTAGAAGTACAGCCCGAGCTCCCAATATAGATACTGCACAAGCAGCCTGGTGGCTGCAGTCCCAGCCATAACCCTACCAAGATGATGGTACTGGGTCAAACGTACCTCCAAGCGAATAAATGAAAAAGCAAACCAGAGAAGAGCTGTTGGGTTGCTAGCAATGCTGAAGGCCAAGCAGCAAAGTCTGGACAAGCTCCCTGTTTCAATCAGCCCAGTATGGGAGTGTTTACTGTTGTGAACCTGCTCTTTGATTTAGGGCCCCTTTTTATTGTATCGTCCGTCTCCTTTATTACGTGCACGCTTCTCGTACCTTGTTGACATTTATGTAGGATAGTTAAATGTTTTCTTGTGTATATTCAATTCTAGGAAACCACCTGTCCTGTAAAATTTATCTTAAATACAGCAGCTTGTTTTACCACATAAAGATATAAGTGTCTGTTGTTTAACCTTATCTTGTTAATGGAGAGCTGTGGACACCCAGGAAGAAGATGCAAAAAAGATGCTCTTGCATCATTATTAGCATTTATCTAAAAATGGGTTGGGGCAGACAGAAAATGTCTAAACTTGGATGCTCAGGCTCCTTACAGGTAGCAGGGAAGAGATGAACATCAGAATAAGAGCCACCTGCCCTCAGAAGTGAATTTCATGTCTGCACATCCTAGGCTGTGAGGTGGTATGCTGGCAAGTTTTGAAAAAAAGAAATGGAAAAAATAAAAATGGACCTTTGAAGACGCTGATTGCAGAAATTTCTCTTTGGGCATGTAGAGCTAACTATTTATTTGGCCTTGCTGTGTATGTGGAAACTTCCTGAGGAGGCAGGAGATTCGTGCACGCACATAATGTAGTTGCTCGGTATGTAAATGCCCACTCGCATTCTGTATCTGCCAACCTTATGTGTGCCAAAACTGGAGGAGAGATGGAAAAGCTCGCTCTGGTAAAACCTGCTCCAGTAGATCCTGGCTAATACCAGTAGCACTACTCAAATTTTTGCTCTGGGAGAAGCTGTTAGCAAACCATACTTGCGCTCGGCATCTCTCCTACGTTTGCCCTCCCAAGGCAGCTTCTGGTTTTGTTTGTCATCTCCTCAGCGAGGGCCCAGTTTGGTGGTGGGACTGCTGGCCTGAGAAGTCGCTGCCTCCCTTGGTCACGCTGATGCAACTGTTTATAAAACACAGGGTACCCAGGCAAAAGGAGGGGAAGGGACTTCTCGTGCTTGACTCCGGTGGCAGGGGAAATGTCATATGGTGCCCCACCTGGAGGCAGCACATGCTCTTCAGGGCTGCCTCTCTATGTTAAATGTGCTCTCAGGCTCCGAGGCAGTCATCTACTTCTCCTTCCTTACTTCCCTGCCTGAAGACACAGCTTTGGAGGTGGTTACTGAGACAGCAGACATGGCTCTAGGGCTACGAGCCAAAAAAGGGACGTATCTAGCAGCACCTGAGGAAATTCTGCCCGTGCGCTCCATCCACACGCATTTGAACAAGTAAGCAAAGTATTAAAAAAGAAATGAAAACAAGAAGCAATTCTGCACGTTATGCCTGTGTTTCTGAGTTTCCCATGAGGCTTGTAGAATTTCATTAGCTTTAACTGTGAACATGGCTTTTGCTTCTTGTTCTCACCATCTGCAAGACTTGGAAAAACTGTCTGACTCAGTAACCTACTTCTGTTTCTCCTCTTTCCTGTCGTAGCTGCCCCTCTTACTTCTACGACTTAAGTGATATCTTTCAGACTGTAAATCTTGCAATAGGAACTATCCCAGAAGGAGAAAAGGATGGCAGAGTTCCAGCACTTTGGATGTACGTCTTCTCCGGAGCGGGAGCAGATGAATGGATGGCCGTGCCCTCTGCGGCTGATCTTCATCGGGAGCTCTTGTCAAAGAGGAGGGAGAGGTTCTGAGCAGAGGCTTAGAGCCAAGCTGTAGAATTGCCTCGCTGGTAGCTTTGTTATGGGATTGTGATTATTTCCTCCTTTCTCCGGTTCCTCGCAGATAATTTAGGAGGATACAGGAGATACACATGAAAAAATTTTCCTTTCTTTGGAAAACCACAATACATGTTAGCAGAGGTTCAATAATTTTGACTTTTGCTACAACTGCTCCTAAATCTTGTACCCTTGTGTTAGGGAAATGTGAGCTGCTGTGGCACCTGATGTATTTACACGTAACTTACATTTACAACGTACTTGTATTTGCAAATGCAAGCTGCTTTGGACCACAACAGTCCACTTAAAATCCAGCCCCCCGGCCCGTTCTCTATTTCATTCTCCAGCAGCGTAAGCACCTCCTGTGTGCCTGCACTTAGTTTTCAGGTTTATTAGATTCTACCCCTGGAGGGGAAGCAGAACTAGCCCTCGGTGACCAGCGTGCAGCTGCAGAGCTCAGGCTGCCGTACCTCTGTGGTCCCCGCGCTGTTAGAGTCCTTCCCAGGTATGTGTCCATCACCCTTCCCACCTGCGACGCTGCAAACAGCGCTGCCACTTGCCCTGGGAAAGCCACATGCCTCCCTCAGACGTCCAAACGTGCCCTGGATGTTGCAGGTCTCTTTCTTTAAAAGGTAACTAAGCACCCGTTGCTAAACCTGGTAGAAATCCTCATGTCTCTCATCTCTCCCTCTGAGAGTTGGGAGATTCTCCTCTAAGGTTCAAAGCTAAAAGTCACGAACACGAACTTTTAGCACGGCCCAGTAAACGTGGCAGGGACTGCCTCACCGGCACAGGCAAGGGAAATACCAGCCAGAGAAGGAGGGTGCCCATCTCCTATTTATTTTCTTCCTCTTTCAAATTTAATTTATACCAAAGAATCCAGGAGTTCCTAATTTACACGCCCGTGTCGTGGAACTGTGCGTATATGCAGCTTACACGAACCAGCCTGTGTTTGTACACCTCAGAGAACAAAAATGCACTTTGCAGGTTCAACGGCTCCGCGTCGAACAGAGAAACAAGTGCCTTGGATTTAGTTGCAAATTCAGCTTAATGGATCCCGTGGGATGGGAGCCTGGAGTGAAGCTCACGGGTCCGTATAAGGGCTACCTAAAATTTGGCCTTGTTCTCTGGACGATGCAATCTCAAAATTTCTGAAAATCAAGTTAACTCAGTTCCTATGTATGCATTTCGGAAAGTAACTACAGGCTACTGGCTTTAAAAATATCAATCTTGTAAGTCCATTTGGCCTTTAATTGATAACTTGAAATGGTCGAGATAAAGCCAAGCATTGCCTCTGATGTACAAGGGCCACACCAGTGAGAGAAGAGCTGGGAACGGAACAGTTGCAGGGGTGAGAACGAAGAGGAGCACTTAGATGCATTTTTTTGTCTATCTACAGGCTTCACGCTTGAGGTTTTGTAGACCTTAATACTCTTAAAATTCGCTTTTGAAGTTTCATTGAAGCTAATTACACCAATGGGAAGAAAACTGATTTTATGTCATATGTGTGTTAAGAAAGACCATTTCTTTGCATCAAGAGAACATAATTATAACCCTTTTCTTTCAATCCTTGTCCACCTGGAACTCGACGCCATAGGCATTCGCTGCATTTTTACTTTTGTTACTGGGGTAAGGGGCATTTTTTTCTGTTATAAATACACTCACTTTCTTTCAAACACCTCTCCTACCTTTTCCTGGCAGGGGACGATACTGCTGATCGGTACTTCTCAGCACAGTAGTTGACTTAGAATTGCTGAGACAAAATACACGTTTTCCCGTTATTTAATAATTATTTGCCATTTCACTGCAGCTATTGCTTCTTACTTAGAACACATAAGAGTACAGGAGCCAGGCTGGTGCCTTTCAACTGGACTAGCTCTTACGTTCTTGCTGCCCAGGTATCGTAGAGCAAGAGGAGAGCCTAAGCTTATGTTTTAATCAACAGCAAAGTCAAACCAACGCAACTGAGCCAGGCTCGAGTGTTCTCTCTACGCAGCACCTCCTGCCACAAGCATTGTCGCTGCCAGGGACTGTCTCTGCCGAATGAACCTCTGGTCTGACCTGGAGGGTGCTGTGGCCAGACGGTCTGTTTCGCTCATTGGGTTGATGTTGCTAGACTGCATCCATAACTCTTTTGGCATTTAATTTATCTATAAATAAATCACTGGTATAAACCGCATGGCAGGCTCGCAAAGATGGCCAAAATAAAAACCTTGACGGGAGGGAGTTAATTTCTGTTAGCTAGATTGCTCATCAAGCTATGGCCATCTGAAAGCCTTACTGTGTAGGCTGGGATTCAGCTCTGCTAGGAGATGCTCAGCTTTCCGACAGCTGACGGCCAGGCTGCTTGCCTGGGCCTCCTCTGCAATCAGAAGGATGAGAAAGGCAGGAACGGAGGCTGATTCAGCCCAGCCTAAGGTCGGTGGGGTGAAGCTGTCAGTGGAGGTACCTCACTCTGATGGCTGTTGAGGAATCATAGATGAACAGATAAAACTAGGTGCCTAACATTTAGGTGGCTGAATTTAAGTGAGGTGAATCCCACCCGCAGTCACTTAAACTCAGTGAAGTCCTTTTTTCTTGCATTTTTTTTTTTCCACCTCTTCCTCTGGCTTGCTTTCTGACTTTCCCTGAGACGTATTGGCAAAGGGTCTTTCTGTCTCTTCTGGATTGTTTATGTAAAATACAATTAATGATAAAAATACCTCCCATGACACGAGCTGTATGATAGGTAATCTTTTCCTCCTGCTTTTGCATTCTGTGGGCACAGAGCTGATACGTGGGGATATTTGCATACGCACTCAGCATAAACCAAAGTTTTTCCTCTCTCACATCTAAAAGCTCTCCAGCGCATTTGGGCAGACTGTTCTGTTTGTCAGCCTCGCTCGTACGTGATGTTCTGCTGCAGAAAATGATGCCTCCATCATGTTTTTCAGAGTATGTAAATTCGCCAAAACAACCGACAGGCAGAGGAATGCCCGACAACTTTGGTTTGACTTTATGTAACCTTTACACTATCCTCTCGCAATGCCTCCCAGATAAGTAGGTGGTATGCCAAAAAAAGAGAATAGTTAAAACTTCTAATGATCTCATCCGATCTCTGTTTTAAACAAGGCACTTTTTGATGGGTTATGAGACATGACATCAGAGTTTTCAGTTTCACGCCATGCGGCATGCTGGAGGGAGCCTGCAGCTACGGCGGTAAGCATCCCACAGAGGCGAACCCAGCCGCTGCGTAGTAAGGGCTAAAGACAGAAGCAGTGCGAGCAATGACAGCAACAAAACAATGGATGAGTTGGACAAGGTTGTGCGATGATACACCAGAGCAAATGTTTTTTAAAAGTCTCCAAGCCAGCTTGAGCCTTGGCTGAGATCCAAGTGTGAAGGGAGGTCACCAGACCCTCAGACCCCAGGTCTCCCTTCTGTAGAGACAACCCTCACTCCTCAGTCTGACAATAAGCAGTGGTAGAGCCTGTTTCATAGTCTTCTTTTCTTGGGAAAAAACCCTACTGTCCCGATAAACTGTGATCTTATACTTTCTGTATGTAGGAAGCAGCGTGAACAAAAAGACTAAGCCAGGAAGATCTGCCCTCAAATCTCAACGTTGTTCAGGGACAACAAGCAAAACATCCCACCTTCCTGCCTCTGTTTCCACACAGTACGGGTAATTCTGACCATAATGGGTATTTTGTGAGATGTTACTGCTCTGTGTTGGTACTGTACTTCAACAACACACCGCAAAATTATTACATGTGTATCTGAGTTGTAGGAATTATTTTTTATTCTGCTTTCTGGAGGTGTTAGTAAGAAAGGAGCATGCAAAGGGAACCACTGGGTGCAAAAATTATGGTCTCAAAGGTGACCGTTTTAAAGACTTATATATCCTCATTTAGGTTTTCGTAAGACACTTGAGATTTTATCTCCTATTCTTTAGCGATATCACTCTTCCTGGCATTTTTGGATAAGTGGTAACATTTGGTTTTACTTCCCCATCCTTCCACGCTTTTGCACGCCACCTCACCACACTGTACTCCACGGAGCAAGGCTGAGGGTTTTGTGCAACATAGTCTATACGCCCTTCTTCGGCAGTCGCCTTACTTTTAAAGCAGTCTCTCCCCAACAGGACTGCCACAGGGCACGGAAAGGGCTGGAAGCTGAAGGCTGTGAGGCTCAAACATAACTGGAGTTAAGCACT
Source organism: Balaeniceps rex (assembly GCA_013401315.1). Classification (NCBI taxonomy): domain Eukaryota; kingdom Metazoa; phylum Chordata; class Aves; order Pelecaniformes; family Balaenicipitidae; genus Balaeniceps; species Balaeniceps rex. Next base: position 33,928 of record VYZW01016133.1, on the reverse strand, counting down.
TCCCCAAGTGAAGGCCACAGGAGCCAGATCTCACCAGGATATGGTTATAAAGGGAGCGTTTTGGGTGGAGGTGGCTCTGTCTCTTTTGCCCTCCTGCACTGGAAACGCAGGGGATGGTCTGCAAGGCCAGGTCGGAGGTAGGGGAGCGTCACTAACACAGCTCTTGAGCCTTGGCTTCAACAGCCGGAGAGGAGGTATTAGGCAAAGCCCCCTTTTTGCAGCTGACCTCTACAGGACAGGTTAAGACCACAAGGACTTGCTGGCAATTAAGATCAGGCCAGGGTGGCACTGCTGGAGCTATGGGACCATGGCAATTCTCCCATGCCAGTGGAGTGATCTCTGATTGCTCTCTTTGTCCTGTCCTTGAGCATGATGACAGCAGCTCTTCCTCAAGGATAAATAGGCTTAGGGTTTGTTTTCTGTCAGAGTCCCAGGTCTGTGATCTTCTTGGAAGGACCAGCAGGCAGGACTGGTTCCAGTATTGGCAGCACCTTGTCAACCAGCTGGCTTGGCAGTGTTTGCTCTCTTTGGGACAGCCACATGCCTTCCCCGCTCAGGTCGGTGGGGCCATTGCACTGCAGCTGGTCCCACCGCTGCCTCGCAGGACTGCTCTGCAAACCCCACTAATACTGCTCGAGTACATGGCATGATGCCATCTATTCCCCAACTGCTCACTTGGCTTGCTGGTTGCAGTCACCAACCTGAAACTTTCTTCTTCTTGTCTGCTTTGGTCTTTCCTTGATGCCCCTGTGGCATTATCCTTGTCCCTGGTTCCCTCTCCTTCCCGGCTGGATGGATGTGATTCTAGTAATGGAGAGCTGTGATGCTTATCCAGTTTCCGATGGCATTTCTTGTCTAAAGAGTCTCAGCTTCACGTTTCTAGGGGAGAAATAGTTTCTGCTGCTTGGCTCTAGTAGCTTCAGCTCAGTTCAGGCATACAGAGATGCTACCTGGCAAAGGGAAACAGGTGAAAGCACTTAGTCATCTGCAATCATTTCCTTAACAAAAGGTCTTGATATTGTCAGCTGGTGCACAGCCTCGGGGTTATATTCTTATCAGGACCTAGGCAGGAAACTGTATGATTTACAACTGGATGTAAGAAACAGTGGTTGCATGCCTAATCCGCACAGTAGGTTACTGGAATATATTTCCTTCAGGGTACAAACCTAAAGGATCTCAAATCAGCAAGACAGAGCAGTGCGTGTGTGGGTTGTTGGCTAAGCAAGTTAGGATACTGAGAACAGGGTAGACTAATGCTTCAGAATCTGTAAATTGGGGGTAAAATGAAAACATTCTGCCCTGAAAGCTCTGAGCAACCGAGGCCCTTGTGGCAGGCTCATTTCTGCTCCTCGAGAGCAGCTGTGTTACTCCACAAAATGAGCAGGCCCAAATTTACCACAGCTGAGGGGACAGCCAGGACAAGGGCCTTGGCTTATATGTAGGGGTATTAAGCAGTCCTGTTCTTCTTGATACAGCTCGTAGTCTGTCTTGATCTTCTTCAGGCTCGCCACAAGGCCTGCAACCTTAAACCCGGGGGGTATTACAGGAGAGGTGTGCCATGCTCTTGCGTGCCTTCTGGAATCCCGCAGCCTTTTTCTTTTTTGCTGGAGCTACGCTGGAGTACGTGGCATGTATTTGGTGAGTCTCTGCTAGGGTATTGGATGCTGTAGCGTGCACTTTGAAAAGCGTGTTGGTAATAAAGCTGGTCTGTGATCTGTGATTCAGCTGCGGGGTTTGGGTATGTGAATTACGGTGTCTGCTCTCCGCAAAATGCTTCTTTTGAGTCTGCCAGAGAGACCAAATCGAGGTGCTTACCAAGCGAAGGTGCTTATTCTTTGTTGGGTGCCTAACTAGAGATGAGCCTTGTCCAGGGCAGGGCTTTGAGTGGCTTTTGTGATACAAATGGTGCATGCTTAAAACCTTGCAAGCCCTGTATGTGGCTGGGAATGGGAAGCTGTTTGTCTGAGGGTATTAACTGTCTGATAGCATGCCTTGCCTGCATCGAGGTGGCCCCAGGAGCAGGGTAGCTTGGAAATGCCACTTGCAATTAAAACCTGTATTTTCAAGTGCAACTCTGCTGTTTGTTCATGCTGAGAAGGGTTTCCTATCTTTCAGAGTCTTTTGGTTGTTGGGCTACACTTAATAGGATGAGATTTTTTTTTTTTTTTTTTCTCCCCTTGAACCACAAAGCTGCCAAGCTAGCCAAGAAAAAGGCTTGTAATTAATGCTAAGTGAAGTGGAAACCAGGGTGGCTGCTTAGGGTAGGGCTAGCAGGGCACGCTCTGGCCTCAAAGAATGCTGGTGTAGCTCCGAAATAAGTGTGGGTCTCTAGGTTTTTAGTCATGGTACATGCGAGTAGGAACTGCCCCCACTGCAGCAAAGATTTTTGTCTCCGTTGTGACTGGAATATGAATATTGTACCGCTGGGCTGTGGAAGCATCCCTTTGGGTGGATTTTTCTCTTTGGGTACTCCAGGAAAGGCTAGATTTGCTTCTCTTAGCTCTGTGTAAGTTCCTGTTGTAGGTTGTGACCCTAGGAGTTTGGGGCTGTGATCTTCCTGATGATAACCTCATCATCCAGCCTTGACTTGTCTGTAAACGGGCTGCTCTGGGGACACGTTTTCTTAGAGATCTCCTTCTCCTTGCACAGAACTTTGTTGTTCCAATGAGTGGTTTCACTTTCTTAAGTGTTGAAAGTGGCTGTTAAAGCAGCAGCAGTCTTAACCTGAGGCTCACCTGCTTTAAATTTGGGTGGTGGTTTTTTCTTTTTTTTTTTTTTCCCCACCTGCAGGCTGTTTTCCCCCTGGGTTTGCAGAGTGAGTGGAATGCAGTTTCCATGCATGCTATATGGGTTATATACCTCGCTCTGAGCAACAAGACAAGGCTTTTTGGTCAACTCTTGAAGAAATAGGGAATGTGGTGGGAAAGTCCTTTGCCTGTGCTTTTCCAACACCTTCTGGGTGTCTAAAAATCCTTAGAAAAAAAGGTCTGTGACTGATTAGAAACCCTTAGTTGGGTAAAAACTGAGAACAGATCAGTGCTGAGTGGCAAAAAAAAATGTGAGGGGCAGGGAGAGTGACGTTGGGGGTTTTTTACCCGCTTTATAGTGGTCCATTTCAACTCCATGGTTTTCCTTTGTTGGCTTTGTGTCTCTGAATTATATTCCACATTTCCATATCTGTTTGGTATCTAGTCTTTTGTTGAGGCTATCGCAGAAACACCGGTACCTTTGCATGGTGCCTTAGCTTTGCAGAGCTGTAGAGAATAAATGCTGCAGCTGTTGCAGTCCTTGGTTTGGCCATTTGGTCAAATTGCTGTTGGTAGTGTGTTTTTTTTTTTTTTTCTGTCCTGTAGCAAGTAGGCTATGGCAGAGAACCTGCTGTGTCATGTTTCTCAGTTTTAACTCTTGCTTTGTGAGCTTTTTGGTGTTGTATGGGTGGGTTTGTTTGTTGTTTTTTTTAAAACAAACAAAAAGCCCCTCAAGTGTCAAGCTGTGTCAGACTTATTCAGAATTCTTGAGTTTTTCTTCCTTTTTGAAGGTGGCCTTACAGCAAATCAATGTAAGGAATATTTTTCTCATCCGATGTCTTCATGGATCTCTCTAAAACGTATGTCGGTGTTTCCCAGCTGCCTTGGTTTCTCATGTAGATGAGCCCTGCCAAACGGTTTCCTAATGCACCCTGTTAGGACAAAGGCTCAGTTGTTGTTTTCTGTTGATAAACTGGACATTTAACTGCTTCGTTTCCCCCCTACTACAGCAGGATTAGTCGGTGGCTATTTGCTCAGGCCCCAATCCTTGGGCTTGCTGGGACAATTGCTCGAGAGGTTCAGATTTAGAAACCAATGAATGTCAAGCTGAGCCTCTGAACTAAACTTTCTTTGAGATGAGCCAGAGTGACCTGCAGTGAGCTGTAAAGAAGAGTGCAATGACCCCCCCTCCCCTTCCCTTCCCGAAAGGAAAAATATTTCCCAGAGCACTGGGAACCCTCCTGACTTCCTCTCCTGTGAATTCTGGATTAGTGTGATTTGCATGCTTAAAGTTAATTCACTAGTGAACGGAGGAGGTGTCTGGGAGCTTGAATAGATTCAGCTCCTCGCCGCCGAGTGCCAAGGGCCTCCGGTGCGAACCACGTAGCGAGGGAAAGTGAGGACATGTAGGACAACTGCAGGGGTGAAGGGAGGGAGGAGGGATTGTACCATTTGTACTGAAGTGTTTGCAATTCTGCCCTCCCACAGGCCATGGCAACTGGACTGAATGTAATCTGGCCCTTTTATTTTCTTGCTCTCATTCAAATGAGGCCATATAACAAGTGGAGAGCGAGAGGAAGGGGGGAAATGCGTGAAGTATACATAATAAAGGTGATACCGCTGAAAATGCCGTTTGCCGTTGAAAAACGTGACCAAACTCAGTGTATTGGGTGGGTTGGGAATTTGAGCGTGCTCAGTCCCTGGGAGGTTTCTTCTGAAGCCATCTCTAAAAACAAAACAAACAAAAAGCCCCGTCTGGTTATCCACAGGCCTTGCTCCCTGATAAGAGCCATCTATCATGACCAAATTAAAACGTGGGCTCCGTCTTGCAGCTAGCACTTGATAAGACACGTCCGCCCGTTGGGAAAGTTCCCTTTTCCAATTTCTTGGTGCCTGGGAAAGCTGCTTTTAAATTGAAAAAAAAAAAAAAAGTTTGAATCATTGCACGGAGTCACTGGCCCCGCTGAGGGGGCTTTCTCTCTCTTCTGAAGAACAGACCACGCACAAAGCCAGATGGTTCCCGTCTGCTGGCTTTATTCAATGCACTTCCTCCCACAGACGGGAGCCCTTTTGCCCTCCTTCCACCCCCCTCTTTCAAGCATCCACCACTGGGCCTTTCTGTTCTGCGGCTGGAAATAATCTTTTATTGCCCAGTTGTTCGGAAGTGACCTTTTGCCCTTGATTAGATAGCACCAGGCTCTATCACCGGATTGCTTTTGAGCTGGCAGTTGCTTTTTTGTGTTCGCTGATCCGGTGTCAGGGAGAACAATGCAAGGCTTTGCAAAATTTTAGTCCGGCTAAGGCCTCATGTGGGATGGCTGGGGGTAGGGAGGAACGGCCTTGTATAAAGCAGCCTCACGGACCATGATTAATTATATGAAAACATTTCCTTTAATAAACTGCAAAACAAATTGTGTTTTGGTTTGGGTTTTATATTCATCTTGCGCACTGATGCAAACTGCTGCCTGCTCCTTTCCAAGCCGTTAGCTACTCATTGACGGCGAGGAGCAAAACTACTCCTTGTCTCTTTTCTACAGGGCTTTCATGCCTGGTTGTGCAGGCAGGTGAGCTAAAACCTGCCCCAAAAGCAGGAGGCCCAAACCTTCCAGCTGGTGTTGAGCTTTGAATCGCTGTGTTTCACTGACGGGGTGGCCAGAAGTGTTATTTCTGAGGAGATGCTCTCAGGCCCTGGAGGAAATGGCTGATGCCTCTCTTTTCCAAAAAGCAGCTTTGGTAGCTTTAGAGAAGAGGAGGCTTTCCAGTCACGCGTAGACAGAAAAGAGGGGGTGTTTAAGGAAGGTTAAGAAAATTCTGTAAAATGTAGTAAGGTGAAAAATAGGGGTTTCTAGAGAAATTTTTAAACCTCAAAGCCTAGAACTGATTGTGCATTATGCCTCACTTGGCATATCAATGATATACTCTTATGTTATTTTCTATTAAGCATAAAATGTACTGCATCTATTTGGGAGGGTGGGAATCTCTTTCCTAAATCAATGGATAAACTATCCCTGAGCTTTAGCTTAAAACCAAACCAAACAAACCCCAAACCCACCTCTCCCCTCCAGCTTGATCTGAACCGACTTAGAAATAGCAGGACAGAAGCTGTTATCCTGTAGGTTATTCAGTGATCCAAAAGCTATAATCAAGAAAGTTGGGTTAGTTTTGGGTTGTGGTTTTTTTTTTTAATTAGGTTTTCAATATGTGTTCAAGATGGCTTAGTCTTCAGCAGTCTGGCAAAATTAAAAAAAAAAAAAAAAAACCATCTGGTTTCCAGTCCTGTAGAAGTTAAAGGAGAAAGATCACTGTTCTGCAAGGTTTTTATTGTTTGTTTTTGTGTTTGGTGTTTTTTGTGTTTGTTTTTTTTTTTTTTTTTTTTTTTTTTTTCCCTGATGGAGCTTTTCTTTTGGGTTCTGTCACTACCCAGTTTTGTAGGGATTTTCTACAGGGGATAATGTGTTGGTTACCACAATCCCTTTGTTACTGGTGTGCACTACACTGCTGCCTTAAACAGTAACCTTTAAAAAAAAAATACATTAGCTCTCCTGGACTCACTGATTCATCAGCAGCTTTTTAATTCCGTCAAGGCCGCCCCTTCATCTGGGAAACAACATGAATGTCTGCGGTCTGAATTGGCCACGTTCTGCATCACGACAGCAGTTTGTGAGCTCTGTTCCCCAGCTGTCTGGGCTGCAGCTGTTGCAAACCCGGACCCGGTGAGGAATGGTGCCCAGCTGAGGTGCCACCATTGCAGGAGCTGGGGTAGGTACCTCCACCTGGGGGCAAGGGGCTCCTCCTTTTTGGTCGGCCCTCGCAAGCCAGGAATGATCAGAGACAGGGTTTCCTGTGCATGGTTTGTGGGTAGGCGTATGTGGTCATCAGTTACATCGCACGCAGTTTTATTTTTGTTGAGAGACTCCAGCCTCAGCTGGTGCACAGCGTAGGTCTGCCCCAAGGCTCTCCCCGGGCTGGGTGCTTGGGAAGGCTGAGCGCAGCAGGTAGGTGCAGGAAAAGAAGGGATGCAGTCTGTCTAAAGTAAATGGTTGTTGCCCTGCTCAGTTGTATGTGTTTCCTAACCCTGGTCACTTAAGTTTCATTTTTTGCAGGCTGCAAATAATTGTGTGTTCTTTATTTCTTTTGGATGCCTGCCCCGGTGCCCCAGGGAGCTGGCTTGCAGCTCCTAAGCCCGTAGAGGTAGCTGGAGAGCCTTTCCATCACGTGCCGCTTGCCACTTCCCAGGCATATCAAACTGAGCCCCACATCTGATGGATGTGTCTGACGTCGCTGTCTCCCTTCCCCACCCGGAGCCCTTCAAGGTAATAAAGACCCCCTCGGAGCTGGCACTTAGAGTGGTGATGATCATCTGTTACGTTAAAAGTAATATGCACGCGATGAAGGAACGTGGGGAGGAAGGTGAGGGATCCGTGTGTTTCTGTTAGGCTGCCTACTGGTAGTCACAGGGGCAACTGACTCCTGCCAGAATTTTGCTACTCAAAAGCCAATTATCTTCATGCTCTAGCTTTTGAAACGAGCAGGTTAATGATACCTGTCTCATAGGGGTTGTTAAGACAAATTAGCGCACGTGAAGCAAGCGGTTACTGGGGTGAAGAGCATCGCGGGAAAACTGTTGAAGTAAATACTCATTCTGACTGCGGAGTGGGGTTTGAGTGTTGCATCATAAGGCTTCAAGGCAAGGCAACGTGTGCGTGGGGGGAAAAATTAACACCTTCCCACTAAATATACATAAAATGAGGCAGAGGCGCTATAGGGGAAGAAATATGCACCTAATTGCGTGATCCAAGACTTGCTCTGTGTGTGCCCTATGCACGTGTTGTGTGTGATACAGTCAGGTAGGTTAAATACAGTTTGTGCAAACAATGATAGTGTTGTCATTCCCGAACTTAGAGGCATTTCTCTGTATGTGCATGGTTGCTTACGTTTCACAGTACTTTCCTCTTTAAACTCTGTTAAAGAATTATTTGCTAAGTAATACCAGTCTAGATATGAAGGTTTTCAGTCCCACGTACCTCTCCATAGAAGAACCACCCATGTGTTTTCATAGTCTTTCAAAGGGACCCATGAAGAAGAATTATCTTGCTTTTTTTCCTGCATTTAATTGCACTTTTAGGGTGTAAAATGTTCAATTCAAGAATAAAACGCTTAAGAACGATGCATTTATTAAGTTCTAAAGTAAACTCTGAAGTGCTTTCTGCCAAGGCACCTGCATGATCACATATATTTGGAGATTTGTGGGTCATCCCTAACACGGTCTTCCTGTTATTCAGCAGGGAGAAATGTAGCCCTGGGCCCTCAACATGTAAACATGAGGCAGTTCATGCTGATTTAGCAGGGAACAGGAGCTTCGTGAAGCTGATTAGTTGACGGTCGGAGTAGTTTTTGTTTGGTGATATTGGTTTTTTCTATTTTATTTTATTTTTTCTCCTCTCCAACTGTTCCCCAAGTGCAGCAGCTAATTATTTGTGTATTATCCAGTTCCCTTCCCATTTTTCTCTTGTCTGATACAAAAGATTGTTGTACATGATAACTTGTTAGTGAGGCCAAGTTTGACCGGCAATGTTGGCAATAGCTGATCTTGCACGTGTCGGGTAAAAATATATGTACAATGTATATGCTGCAAATAGGGGGTCTGGTTCCTGATTTCTATCTATGTTGGTGTTTAAAGGCCTGAACTTTTGTTTTCATTGCCTATGTGAGATCTGAGCTAGAGGGTTTTTTGGTTGGGTTTTTTTTTTGGTTCGGTTTTTGCTAGCTCTGCATCTGGCAGAACCACATGCTGTCTTACAGAGGTTCCTCTTCAGAAGCAGCGTTAAAGCCATTCAAGTCACCGGCTGATTTAGTTGGGGTTTTTTGTGTGCATGTGTGTATACATACACACACACATATATGTATATGCACACACACAAATACAAATAAATCTGCCAGTGACTTGACTACATACATATATATTCAGATATAAATATCAGGACGTGTTTAGGTTGACTGAGGGGTTACAGGCCAATGGCAAGATCAGGTTAGTTGTTGATTGTGTATGCCCAGTGTATGTGACTAGAAGTTGCTGAGCATCCATGTGAAAGCTGGTAGGTGATGGAGGATTTCAGTGTATGCCTAGAAGCATCAAGTATATATTTGTAGGCGTTGTCCTAGTGTCACACAGTGACACAGGGTGAGCCCTGCTCAGCAGCAAATGGGAAGGGCTGCCTGCCTCTCGTACAAGCAGCTGGCAGCTCGGAGAGCAAAGGTGTTTAGGCTCTGGGTTATGAAGAAAGTCTGGCCAGGCTTGGCTTTAATTGCTTAGGAGAAGCAACAAAAGACTTTCAAGCAGATGTTTCATCTTTTCTGAGATGAGTGGGTAAAACACTTGCTATCTTTAATGTCCGAGAGAGGAGTTTCTGTCCTCTCTGTGTCAGTCCAAGGGTGGAAGAAGAAAATGTTTTCAGGCAGCCGTTTGAAAAAAGTCTATTAGGAGCAAGAGAATAGGGGTTGGAAGTGACTTACTAGTGTGCTTGCTTGCTATCTGTAGCAATGTTTAGATCTTCTCACAAAAGAAAGGCTTGCAAGTGGGAAGAAAAACATGTTAGCAAGTAATGGAAGTGACATGGAATAAAGCATATCACTAGCAAGTGAAGTGGGGACACTTGGGAAACGAGGCAAAAGCTGTAGCTATGAGCCTGTGAGTGGTAGCGGACCCTGTGAAGTCGTCTTTTGGACAGCGTGGTCTGATACAAGCTTATGTGTTCATATATTTGTAAGCGCAAGCACACCACAGATGATCAGTTCCTGCCCTCTTTCCCCCAACCACTTCTGTTTTTCTAGAAGGATGTGTTAAAATGAGGATGTAACACTTGGTGTATGCATGTATGGACTTTACCCCAATTCTGTTGAAATAATCAGAACTATCTGGAATTAAGTCAGATCCTAAAGAAGGACTACATTATGTGATTGTATGACTACATAGTGATTTAAGTTTCTGGTGTGATTCTTTTTAGCTCTGAAGTGTGTGGACGGTGGAGGAGCTGGTGTTTGCCATGTGACACTGGGATAAAAGTTCTGTAGAATTTCACTTAAATTTCTTGAAGCAAGCCCTAAAACCACCAGGCCTAGAAAATTTTGGAGTGCTCTCAGGGCAATCTGCTCTACAAGCTTATTGGTTTCACTACTGTTAGATGTCATAGGACTTCTCCGTGAGGAAGAGTTTGCTTATGATTCTTAATTAATTCCATGCGTTTTCTCTCGCACACCCATTTTATCCTTTAAAATGTTATTTTTGGACAGTAAGAAACATTAAATTATTTGTACAGATTTAGTTGTGCTGCTTGGAAGATTTGTCAGGTGGTAACGAGGGCAGCTGAGAAGCAGAGGTATCAGCTGTAGCTCTCAAGGCTACAAGAGACTTCAATTAACACAGGCTGTTGAGCTTCATTTATTCTGCACGTGCTGTACCCATATCTTTTGGCTGTAATCAGAGTAATGACTGCTGCTCTGTCGTCTTCTCCCCTATGCCTAAGTTATTGCTATTACGATGAATTTAAATCTTAAAATATTTTAGGTTCGAAGGAACCTCAGAGCAGTGGTTCCAGTCTAAATCGCTTTTATATAGTTTCTAATTTGTGCAAGTTCAGGATACTTTTTTTAATGAGAATTGATGAAGAACAGCTATAGGAAAATTCGTGCTAGCAAATTTAATTCTTTCCACTTGTCAAATCTCTCATGTGGGTTCATTGATGGCAGTATGATAGTCAGGTTTGAAAGAAGTTGATAATGGCAGAAGAAACTTCAGAGTAAGTCGTGACTTTTTATCAAGTGGAAAAACCATAACCCAGTATGAGGCAAAGTAGTATATCTGGTTCTCATCGTCCTGTGTAGGAACCCACGTATGTGTAATATAAGGCTATTTCCACTTACTAATGTCTTTGCCACTGTTAGCCACTAAGATGCCAGTGACTGTTAGTAATGTTGTTTTTGTCTGTCTGTGCATGTTTTCAGATTTTTTTCCACAGATAGTAATAACTCTTTACCCACTGACTACATCTGGTGGGCCGCTAGGCTGGGCTGCAGCCCACGGCTCTCACGGTATGCCCACGCATGAAGGGTCTTAAATGCATGTAAACACTTTTGGCTGCAGTGTTGTGATGTGGTACAGAGATAGGCAAGCCAGCTGAAACTTCAGCAAGCTAACCACAGCAGTGTGGGCTTTCATGTGGGCTATCTTACCTGGCTCCTCCCTGTAGCGTCTGTGATAACATGCTCACAGAGGAAGTTGTGCTCTAACCCACATCAACAAGTGGTCATTTCATGCCCTAAATCAAGGGTTATAGCCATCTTAAAGTACAAATCAAGGGTTATAGCCTTCTTGAAGTAATGTCTATCTTGCCAGAAGCTGGTGCTTGCTTGCACAGTCATCACTTGTGCCTTGTAACTCCCTGTGCACCATCAGTGGCCACCTGCATTTTGGTTCGGTGTCATGCTTGGCAACACTTCCTTGCCTGCCTCCAGTGCTGCGGCTTTTACCACGTCGAGCCGGCTGTCAAATTGCTTTTACTGTGTGCTACCTGGCTCTGGAAAGCCTCAAGCTGCAGGTTACTCCTGGACTGAGGCTTGATCTTTCCCATCCTCTACTAGGGGGTGGGCTTCTGGTCAAGGTTGCGAGCTGCTGCTCCTCCTTGGCTAGAGAGGGCACCTAGGAGATTTCTTGTGCTCTGGTGGAAATTGCTCTGGCTGGGCTGCTTATCCTCAGCTTGTCCCTACTAGGTCCAAGCCCGCTTTCAGCTCATGATGTTATAATTTGGGCGCAGCCCTGATGCCACTGGAGTGTCACCAGTCATGGCAGCTATATTGTTTTGATCAGTCCTGCCAGCTCTAGCCTAGGGTGACTTTAACTGAAGCCATACACCTGTGGTTATCCAGCATGGAGGAAATGTGGCTGGAGCTAACTGGGAAGCGTAAGGGAAGCGTGGGATGAATTATTTCATTTCTACAGTGTTCGAATACAGTTTTCCTTGATGGTTGGTTTTGTTTTGTTTTTTCTTTTAAAATACTTCAAGGAGGCTGAATATCAGAGCTGGTCTTTGCTTGCTCACCATGTTTTGTCTTGAATAACCTTTTAAAAGTTTTTCACCACGTTAGAGCTACCTAAATAAATTGCCTTGGAAAATCAATAAAGCATTAAGATGCTGAAAAACTGGGTTGCATACAGAAGAAACTTTAGATACCTGAAGTCATTTCACGAGTTTCAGGATATGCGTGCATGTGGTGGGAGACGGGAAATGAGTTAATTTTCTATATTCCTAACTTGTTCCTTTCTTCTCCAGCACTGTTTGCCTGGGAAAACAATGATTCCCTTTCAGCCCTTTCTTCCCTTTCAAAGAACTGGGATTTAGTCAATGGGGCCATTTACATGCAAAACGTGAAGCATATGCATAAGTGCTTGCAGGATTGTGGCCTTTTATTGTTGCTAAAGTATCACTGTTTTCCGGTTTCAGATGAACTTGTCATTTTAAAACTTGTAACAAACAAAATTAAGTCATTGCGGGCAGGTCATTAGCCTTAAGAAAAATAAACAAGCTTTAAGGAGTTTAATAAATGTTTTCCCCACCCCCAGCTGGGGAAAATGAGGCACTGCCCTTTGAAATAACGTTGAAGTGCAGGAATACACGTATTGAAATACAACAAGTGATGATAGTAAGTGGGGCAAAATCTGCTCTTAGTTGCATTGAAAGCAAAACTTTGAATAAGACCTCTGACAGTGTTGGGTTTTCTCTGCTTAGTTTATATTCAGCTTTGACTTATTTTCCTGCCCGTATTGGGAAACTCTTGCAGAGACCACACTGCACTTCTGATGGTTTGCTGTGCAGTTTAGTCTGCTTTGTAAAACAACAACAAAAGCATGACAACCAAAAATATCTGTCCCCTCCGCTGTTGTTCAGCCTAATACCTTTCTTCGATTTTCTTCTTTAGGTAGATTAAGAAAGGCACTTATGTTCTGTCTAATTTGGTGACTACAGAAGACAACTGTGACAGGAAACTTGCTTATCAAGATATATCATAGAAATAGCCGTAACTGCAAGCCGATGTTGCAACGTTTGGAAGCAGCTCGGCATCACTTAGTGCTCTTGTTAAGGCTCCTTGAGGTGAAAAAAGCTTTGCTGTAACAGAACTATTTTCCATGTAACCTTAATGTTGTAAGTATCTTACTTGAATTGCACTGGGGCCCAATTCCAAAAATTCATGCTTTCCTTGGGTGTTCAGCCAGGATTTTACAGTGTGTACAAATTCAGGCCTGAGGTAGGCTATAAAGATTACTGGCTTCCTAGATGGCAAAATTAAGGCTCCTCTCTTAGGTACTCCCTCTGCCTCTATCACCTCCAATCCCACTGCAATAACCAAAACCATTCAAAATAAAGCCAGGAAATCACTATGCTCCTTACTACGAGCAAGGGCTCTATGGCCTGCTCCTTGTACAGCACTGAGCGCTTTTTGAAAGCTGAACAAATAACAACCCTATCAAAATAAACCAGTTTAAAATGGTAGCAAATAAAAGAGGGATACAATAATATTGTGCTCCTGTGCCTGACTAATGTTTCTGTGTAGTCAGCCCTTGGTGTTATTGCCTTTATGAGATTTACATAAATTAGTGATCACATTTTATCATTTTCCTTTTACATATGTATGGCTGTTAGATGTGTGTGAAAAAATGTCACGAGTATCAGAGGTCTATTTGCATTAGAATTTCCAGTGGAAATGTCAAGTGTGACCTTTCCCTTGTCCGGGTGGCTAATCCCATTTGAAATTCCTGCCATGCTCTGACGGAGGGTCACTGCGCTCGTGAATTGAAGTACTGCACCTGCTGCAGCCTCCGCTCCTCCTCTTCCTCCCTGAGCTCAGATGATGGAGCTGGCAGCCTGCACACTGGGGCTGATGCTCTGCCTTGCTGCTCTGCAATAGACAGATGAATGGTGACTGCTTACTTTTGAAATAGAGGAGTAGTGACTAGGAAATTTTAGGGCAGAAAAATAGACCTTTTTCTCATCTTGAAAGAAAAAAAAAAAAGAAAGAATAAAGATGTGTGTGGGTTCATAATGCCTCCTGGATTATTGGATAAGAGATGCGCCTTTTATGAGTGACTTGGAGTCTTCCATTGTGGCAAATCAATCTGGATGCTGTAAGCAGGTGCAAATATATTGGCAGGGTATCCAGATGTTCCTTAAAGACAAGGCTAAAATAAACCAACCCTGTTTTGCCACTACATGGTCTGTTGACAACTTCCCATTACAGGAAATGCTTTTTGGCATTAAGAGGAAACTTGCTCTTAGATTATAATGTCTATTTCTATCATAGAGACTTTTTAATCCTATTGTGTGTTGAGGGGATTTGGAAACAAAATTTCCTGCAACCTATGAGAAAATAACTTTTATAACCTTGCTTATCTCTAATTACATTTTATTATTTTTTAGATGTTAGTTTATTTAAATATTTACTTTGGGAAATAACCATCAGAGATTAAGTTCTTGGTTCCTGTAGTAATGTGGGTGTTATCAGTTTATGGCTCCCTTTGGAACCAGCCCTCAGTCAAATAACTTTCTATCAGACTGGAGCTGTATTGGCAAGAACAAGAACCACTGGTGCCTTTGCAATCAGTTCCTGACATTAGAGATAGTACGGTCAGTTCCTGGGCCTCCTTGGTCTTTATATAAAGTTTGATTAAAGCACAAAGCCAAGATAGTGGGAATGCCAAACTTGCTCCTAATTGTGCTGCCAGATTGCTCCATGAGCTCTAGCAAATAACTCATTTATAATCCTTAAACTTTGCGCCCACCTATGAATTGAAAATAACACCCCATAATGTGTGGAGGAGGCTTGGTGTATGAAGATTCTTTGGGGGGGAAAAAAAAAAACCCTTCAGTAAATAAAATTCAGTACTAGCTTGTGTAATACTGCTGGGAATTTGGAATACTGCTCCTGGTGTGTCCTATACTCATTATGAATATGCACTGTAGCAACTCCTATCACAAGAGCATGAGTTGTTAGCCTCTGTGGTCCTGTGAGCAGGTTGCCAAAATCTTTGCATGTCACTCGTGCTTTGCAGCGACAGGAGGTGCTTGAGCAGTTCGGGGAGGGGAATGGCAGCGTCTTGCCGATGTGAGCGTGGACAGTGTGGTGCAACTGGCCTTGCGTGTGGATGAGGTTTGGACTTGGCAGCAGGAGTTTAGACCTCCTGGCCAGGGTGGGGACCCAGCTAGTACCTGTGGGATGCTACGAACAGCTCAGGTCCACAGGGAGTTTACCTGTTCCTGGGGCACACAGCAGCCTGGTGCAGTGACTCATTAACAGCTTTCCATCCACTGTTTACATTGTGTTGTAGTGTGTAAAACCAGCACACTTAAATTACTGCATGACAGCAGGATGTTAACTGGTATGACAAAACTGGTCACCATGCCAACTGAATTATTCCCTTTGCTTTTCAGTGTAAGAGGACCCTCCGTCCCCGCAGCATCTGATTGAAATTGGTCCCAATGCCTTTTGTTGTTCCTAGGGATACAGTATGAGCATGTGTCTTACAGCAAGTGTTTTGGTGGGTGATTAGCATTCTGTTAGAGCATAACCTTCAGCCCTTTTCCTGAGGAAGTGAGCTCTACTGACAAATGAAACGTGTTTATCTGTTGAATAGAAAAAATACAAATAAGAAATGTATTTAACTGGGAGGTGACTCAGTATGTGACAGGTGGGATGCTGGTTACATATTTTCCTTAAGGAGTGGTAAAAGATGACAGGAACAAATCTGTCATGTCCTCCCAGGGCGTGTATGTGGGCAATACTACAAACATGGAGATTATGGGGGGTGGTTTTTAATTCGGTGCTTCTAAATCGCTGGGGGCTAAAGCTGAGGTCTTTAGGCAACCACCTGCCCTACTGGACTTTGCTAAAATACTCCCCTTGGGTTTCAGTGAAGTTATTTTGGCTGACGTCAAAGCAAGCGCAATCAAGAGAGAGAATCTGAGAGCAGTGCAGAGTTTCCTTTGTGAAAAAAGTCTTGTTTCATCAGGCGGCCTGTTCCATGTGTTTATTTGAAAACAGAACATATTCTTGAAATGACTAGTTACTGTCTACTGACGCTTTTACAGTAAAGAGCATTGCTTGCCTGTCTGGGGAGCAGCAGAGCCTGCTGCTAGCAGAGCACCTGGAGGGAAGTCTGAGAAGACTGCGAACACAGCAATTCCCCTTCTGTCTCTCTGAAAGTCTAGATGTGATATAAGCTGCAATCTGTACTGTCAACTAGATTGGCCTTGGGGAAAGAACAGACACCTTAACTGTGTGTACTAGGCAGCTGCAAGCTCATTAAAACTTTAGGAAATATATATATATTTTTAAATAGGAGTCTTTGTATGGCACTTTGTTAGTTTGTCAAGCCCTCCTATGGCTTTTTGTTACTAAGACAGAAAGAGAAGAAGAAGCAGTTCTCAAAGGCATGTAAATGGGTCTTACCCTACATAGCCAGTAGTGGCAGTGGCTGCTGTCCCATTTTCTTCCCCTTAGACTCCCTAATAACCACCTCTGGGCTATTCTGTACCCCACGTTGCTCTTACAGGAGGAATTTGACAGGAGGAAAGGACAGAGGTGATTGCTGTACTGTCTTGAGCCCCTTGGTGAACTTGTCTTTTTGCTGCCTAGTCATTCCTATGAGCTTTTATGAGTACTCCCCATGTTGGACAGATGGTTCCAGCCAACTGGTCTGATGGGGAAGCATTTTCATGTACTCAAATCTTCCCATAAGTCTAACTTTTCCTTCAACACAGAGCCTGATTCCTTATATAGGAAGTGCAATCTCTCCTGTGAAGATTTAGGAGCCTTTCTAGGCTGCATGCTGTATCTTTTCCAGCTACTGTGCTGATACAAACAGGCTGGATTTCTGATTCTGTGGAAACCTTACAAGGTAGCAGCCAGAGCCTCTGTAATAAAACCTTTCTGTTTATTAATGACTTCCTGTAGCTTTCACAAGCTATGATGCAAGCTGCAAACAGCCTTTCTCCAAGAACATCATTTCCAAAGGCTTCAACTACTCGGGTTAAAAATTCAAGTCAGATCAGAAATACTCTTTTACACTGCATTACGAATAAAAGCTTAATATATCAGTTAAATGGCATGGGCCTGACACAAAGTTGTTATATTTAAGGAAAATAGATGACAAACTAGGATCATAAACCATCTTTATAGTACTAGGACTGGGAAGAGAGATCTTAATATTCTAAGGCATGCTATTACATTTGAGCTACATACCTGTCTCCCTCCCCCTTTTGCTCCAGTCTCCTTAGATTGCTGTACTACAGATCCGCACTGTAGATCAGAAATCCTCCTAAATGGTCAGGTAAAATACTCCAGGTTATGCCAGTAATGGCATAACTCCCCTCCTCATGCCTTTTTTTTTTTGATACAGCCTTTCTAAGGAAATAAGGGGACTAATTAGGGGGTTTGCTGTTGTGCTCTGGCTGCCATCAGGGCTTGTTTAGGCTTCCTCATGCATCCGAAAATAGATTTACCTCTGCACTAGCTGCTAACACTAGCTGAGGGGCTGAGGAACAGATGTCATTGATGGTGTTGGTAATCTGCTAGGTCTGATCTGTACCAAAGCCGTTTAAGTAGAATTGAGGTGTAGTCCATTGCCTTCATGACTCATTTTGATAAACATAAGCTAATTAACTCTCATGGTGGCTTGTGAGGTCACTCTCAATCTAGGGAAAAACCCAACAGTTTTGACCTCATAAAGGTTAAGTCCTAATCTGTTAATTCCACCCAGACAGAGAAACTGAAACAGTCCTTGAAATTGCAGCAGACAGTTGGTGGCAGATAGATATCAGACGATTAGCCCTGCAGATGCTGTCTCTATTTGTTTCTCAAGCGAGCAGGCAGTAGCCATGTGTCCTGGCATATCATCGTGCCTGAACTCTGTCCAGGCAAGCAAGCCTTTTGACTGTACAGGGGCTATTTATCTGTTAAGTGTCTTCTGGGTCAGTACCTTGTGGAAGGTCTGCAACATATTCCTTCACGCATTCAGAATCTAGGTCCGAAGTTGCCCCCAACACACAATGTTTGACAAATGCTGCTAAGTGCTAGATAAAATAAATATTAGATTGCTTGACAAGTAGGGGTTTTTTAAAGTTTCTGTATTTTATATTACCGTGATTTCAAACATATGTGGTTATAAGCTTATCAGATTTCTAAAAATGAACTTTCTATAAAAATCACACTGGGCCCCTCAGCTGTGTTTTCCTCTATTATTTATAGACAAATTGAAAACAAATGATCTTCTCTTTTTCAAAAACAAAAAAGCACAATGAAATGGAAACAGCTGTCAGAATGTGCTTTTCCTCCCGAAGTCATCTGCAATACAAAGTAAATCAGAGATTATTTCCTTTAATCTGAAGTACATTGCCATTTATTGGTGGTTTCAGTGGCAATTCAAGTGGAAGCTGAAGGGAAAAGTGTCAAGACTGTTGCAATGGGATGTGAAGGGTGGTCTATTTAAAAATAAGTCCCAATTAAATGCCTTCCACAAAATGAAGAGGGAATTCTCCTGGGATTTGTTTCTGGGTAGCTAGAACTGTTGCTTTGGATTTGGGGCCAGAACACACAGCCCAAGAAAGTATGAGGCAAAAATTTTGTTGCCCAAGCCCTGTTCAAGGTGACTTACTCCTTCCTTCCTTCTCCCCTTTCTCTGCACCCCCTCAGCACAAAAGGATACCAACACTTACAGACAGTGCCCTGGCTTCTATCACTTCTGTGTCCTCCCGTGACACACCCTGGCTAAGCTAATGAGCCTGCTGTTGCGAACAGGGCCTGCTGCAAGATCAGGCATAGTGTTAGTGCTCCTTGCATGTCGCCTTGCTGAAGTGTTCTGACACTGCTCTGCCTATTTTGCTGTATTTTTCTCTATCTGTGGCAAAACTCATTGCAAGAGAGCTCAAAGCCCCTTTCTTGGCGACGCCACATCTGTACAGTATTGTACTGTTACAGGGGGCGTGAAAAAGATTCCTTGGTCATTAGAAAACAAGATATACAAACCTAAGGGATTGATATGTCTGAGGCCAGATTCATGCCTGCACATGCTAGTTGGAGTGAGGTGGCATTTTTCTGTTCCTTCACATCACACTCTTAATGGGGACTGTGACTAATAAGTAGGGACTAATGATTGTGGAGAAATGCTAAGCCTGTTCTCTACCTCTTTTTCTAAAAAGAGGTCTTCTGCCTCTCTGGTGAGCATGACTTCAGTCATTCAGGAGTCAGCCTCATCTCCCTTGTGCATGAACAGGGATACTTCATACTCTTTTTTCCATTGCTACTTATGCTGGAGCCCTTCAGCAGTCACGCAGGTTTCCAAAGGCAGTGCAAGAGCTCCTGCCACAGTAGGGAAGAGACAATGATCTGGCATCCACGCGTGCCCCTGCTCAAGGGCTGCAATTAAAGCAGGAGCCCGGCAGTGCTGCAGAGGTGCTGGATTCAGGCACACGTTTCGGCCGTGCCCTCAGCTCAGGCTGAAGTGGTGGCTGGGCGTCTACTTCCTTTTTCCATGTCCTCCTGCATTCCTTCACCAGTCCTTTGGTTTGTGCAGGTGAGAAACTTGGTTGTGCTGTCCAGAAGGCAGCCGCAGCATGGACAACGTAGGATGGGGTGGGGGGATCTTGATCCTTGGGCACACTGCAGCATATGCTTTCTCCTCTGGTTAGACATGACCTGTGTGGTGTAAGCCTTGGCCTCCCTTAGTGCCTGTGAGAAGGGCATTCAAGTGAAAGAAAAGCAACAGCAAAGGGAGTGTTGTCCTGCAGAGTGACGTGGATAGCGTAAGGAGTCGGTCCCATTCGAATAGAATGTGCCCTGCTGTATTCAAATGAGAAATTATTCACCTAGGAGCAAAAAGTTCAGGTTTTGACTCCTGAATGGGACCTGTATCCCATAAAACATATCTGGGAAAGGATTTGGAGCTCAGAGGGGACACAAGTGTTAATGTAATACTTGATGTACAAACAACACAGCGATGAGACCAGCACTGGAGCGCACCCTCTGCCTGCCTGTGCTTTTAAAAGGATGTTGAAAGACTGAAGAGCGCAGAAAGCTTGAGAGCTAGCTTAAAGGCTTGAGTTTTGCATGGAGAGAAGGAGATCAAGAATTCAATCTATTTAGCTTATCACAAAAAAGGCTGAGGAGCAACTTGATTACAGTGCTTAAGCACCTCTGTGGAGAGGAAATATGTACTAAAGGGCTCCGTAATCTAGCAGGGATAAGTCACAAGACCAAACTTGAAACCAGAAGACTCGGAGTTAGGCATGTATCTTTAGCAGTGAGGTTTAATAACCATTATAATGAACTACCAAGCAAAGTGATAAATTCTGTAGCTCTTGATTGAAAGAGATGCTGAAACCAAACACAAGCTGGATGAGCAGAGAGATAACTGTGATTAAGTGGCCTGTTGTACAGACTATGGGATCTTTGGTGATGCAATAGTTCCGTTTAGCTTTAAACTTTATGAATTTATGAAATAAAGTGATTCTCTTTCTGGATTCACGTGTTCCAGTCATAGATAGCAGCTTGAACCTGCCAAGTAGATCACGTCGCACGCGGAACAAGTCCGCAGAGCAAACTGTGATGTCATCCTTAGAAACAGCTACATGGCAATGGCAAGCGTTACGTAACTCCTTGCTGTATCACAAGCTGTAACTCTTCCAGGTTTAGGTCCTGTTGGAAAAGATCCAGCCTGAGCTTTTATTTCTATCCTGACTCCAAACTCAGATATTCAAACTTCTATTAGCAAACAAATCTCGCTTGTATGCATGTATAGAAAAATAAACTTCTAGTTTTTATTGTAGTTATTTTTTATGAAATAAGTGTACAAACTTTTATAAAAATAAACATAATATCAAATCTCTGGTACCAGATGAAATAATTTGCTTGAGTTACTAGAGTGTCTACTTGCCTCCAGACAACCTTCTGTGAGCCTGCTAAGAACAGCAACGGTACGCAAGTTAGTAAAAGGTAGTAGAATAGCATTTACAATGGGAGGGGCAAGAAATCAAGATGATGAATGAATGCTTTGATAGTGGAGAACGTCGTTAAATTTCTGAAAGCTGAAACCAGGGCAACAGGGAAAAAAAAAAATCCACCCTATAACCTTTGATTTTAAACTAAAGGGTGCGTTGCTTGCAAGATGTCTCTATTTCTGAGGCTTCAGGAAGAGCTGACTGAAAACCTCCTGCTGGTTTGATTGCATTTTGTGTGCTTCATGGTCTCCCCCCAGTTACCATGCTTCTGCTTCTCTGGTGTCCAGCTTTTCACCCCATGTCCCACGTGGCACTGTGCACCCACTGTACTTAATCAATAGAAGTCCACTAGTTATATGCAGGCGGGTAACTGTAGGAAGAACTCTGACATCTTCTTACATTGTTGTTAATTTTTAAAATATTTATTAATTTTAGGTGGCCATTGACTTTGACTGCTTCACGTAGGAACTGTTCCACTTCTGAGACATTCTGGTTTAGTTTTTCGGCAGCAGAGAATCTGCAGCTCTCAACTGACCTAACACCCAAGCTGTCTTGGAGCAGGGCATCCCTCAGCGGAATCTGTTCAGCTGCATTTTGGATTTTCACAGTGCGTTACTGAAGTGTGGTGGTCTCCTGGTTCTTCCTCCTTTTCATACAGTGCTGAACAGAATATGATTGTGGCCTAAAAGCACCATCTCCAGCTACTAAATAATATGCAAAAGTTAGTCTTATATGACAATATTTTGACTTGATATTTTAGAGACAGAAGAACTTGAGTGAGGCTCATGAAGGATCTTCAAGCTAATTAATGCTTTGGAATTAGTATATGCAATCGTAGGTGCCAAGGACTGCAAAACTGTTACTTGAAGCACATTCACTGTACTCTGAAACACGGTCCTGGGTTACTGTTAGAGACAAGCTTATGGACAAAAGCTTGTCCATAAATCTTGTTCTCATAATGTATAGCAAACCCTATTTTCCTTACAAAAAAAAAAGGAATCAAAATTAGAATTCAAGTTTTTCAAATCCTTGAGCATGTATGGGCCCAGGTGTTTTTACCTACTTATTTTGGTGTATATGTGTATTGCGTCTATGTTCTTTTAGTTACAGAAATACTTATTTCACTTTTTATTACCTGATAAAATGATGAAGTGAAAAAGAGGTTTGAAATCTTTGCATGGGGCCAAAATCTCTGTACTTCTCTAGAAGAAAGATTGCATCTTTAATTGAATTAGGTAAATCCTCTTTATCTTTTTTCTGCTTTCTCTATTCTTAAATATGACTTATTTTGCAGCCATCTTTGTGCATCACATTTGACAAACCTTAAAATACTGTGTTGGGAACTAGCATCTCTTAACTAGAGAAGGTGCTTTGCCACCCCTTCTGTTTTGTTTTTGAATCTTGCCAGCAAAAACACACAGTTAATGGCGATGACTGAAGAAAAATATCCATCAGAGCAGCGCTACTGTGTGGTATACTCTCTGTAGCCATTACTTTCAGAAATCACTTAGTTTAGGGCACTTCCCTGTGACTTTTCTCTCAAACACACCCTATTAACAATGCACTTTGTCTCAGACTGTATTGCAGCTGATGATAAACAGATGGATCTTGGTCACTGAATGAATATGAGAAAGCTGTTTGAGCATGGTATGGTTCATATTCCCATCCGGCTGCCTCGGGCTTCTGTCCTCTTGAAACCCTGCTGAACAGTGAAGGTTTCTAATTAGGTTTGAGGGTGAGGGTCTCTTTCTGGCCATATATCACTTTCTTAGGCAGGGCTTCCACAGAATTTGCAAGAAGGAAAATGCACAGCACTGTCAAAACAGCATCTTCTTCAGAATGACCTGAAAAAACGGGGTTTGTGTGAAAGTTGGCTCTTTGGGGCAGGGTGGGGAAGGGGGAGGAAGGAAAAGAGGGAAGAAAGATGGTGAAAATTGCCGACATGTCCCATAAAACAGCTCCTGGCTTGCTGATCGGATTGAAATGATGTTGCGAGCTACTGGGGACATAAACCAACATAATGGACTGCAGCACAGTGTGGACATGTGCGATATCGGTTGTGCGCCATTAAGTGAGGATCTCCAATGTCTGCATTGCATCTTGGTTTTTTTAAGGGTCACTTGCTTTCATGTTAACTTTTTTTTTTGCGGCAAAGAGGTCTAATGCTATATGTAGTGCCGCTGTGGGCACAAGAATCTATCTGTGTGAAATTAAGTGGTCTGATGTAAATCCACTGAAATTGGTAGGAAAAACATTTCCACTTGGCTGATGTCTTGTGTGGCTGGAATGGAGCCCTGGCGCTGTCTTGGTATACAAAAGCACTCGTCAGCCTCTTAGAGAGACCTTTTTATCCCCAGTTCTTAGAAAACGATGATGGTGGTGAAGATATTGGGTATTGAGATAATAGAAAATGGAGTTGTCTGGCTGTGTTTTGGTCACCCTCTGCCCACTTCATGTATGAAGGGCATACCACCACCTCACCTGAGGCGGGCTTCTCAGTGAGAGGGAAGGCAAGGCCAGAGGAAGATAGGATACAGGTTTCTCTTTCGTTTTATTTATTTTTTTCCTCCAGTTGGACCTAGTGGATGCATGGTTCAACCAGTACTCAGGAACCGGCCTGTAGACCTTGTGTTTTTAAATTTACTCGTCATCTAAGTCTCGAGACATGCTGGACAACCGGATCTGACCATTGCATGGGCGCCCCCGCCATACCACGTGCATGAGTACAGCCGGAAAGGATCAGCACGGAGCCAGCTAGGCACGGTGACATGCACAGTGGCACTGAATAAGACAGAGAGAGGAAGAAATTATAGCAGAAACCCCCATCCCTCTCGGCGCCCCTGGCGCGGCGGTGCGCCGGGCCGTGGGGAGGCGGCGGGTAGCCGCGGCCGCTGGCGGGGAGGGCGATGGTTACAGGCGTTGGCGGCCGCGGCGCCATTTGCATCTCAATGGCAGCTGCCTGTTGCCTCGGTGTGTCCCCCCTCTCCACCCCGCTCTGTCGGCGCCCGCCCGGGTCAAGGCTGCAGGCGGCGGGGAGGGGAGGCGAGGCGGGGGACGCAAAATGGCGGGGGGCGGGAAATGGCGGGGGGCGCTAGCAGCAGCGCCCCCTTCCCGCCCCTGAGGTCCCTCACAAGCCCGCTCTTCCTGAGGTACCTCTGACAGGGCCAGATGGTGCTGAACCCCTTTGTTTAAAATGTATGGAAATAGGCTTTTCTCAGCGGCCTGCTCCCCTGGGACCGGGCTGGGAGGCAATTCAATGGCTGCCATGAGCCATGAAAAGCCCTGTGTGCTTGGTTGTGGCTTTGTCTCCTGCCACGAAGGTGTGGGTGTCGGTGGTGTCCTGGCCAGAGAGGGCTGCGGTGATGTGAGGAGCCTCTCTGGCCGGCCCCGTGGGTGGGATGGTGCCCTGGACCTTGCCTCTGTGTTTCCAGCTGGGTGATGTGACTGAGGGCTTGGTCATGGTTGCTTTATGGTGAGCTGAGGTTAAGCTTAAGGTTTTATACCTGCCTTGTGATAGCCACGTAAGGGCTGCTGCGGTGTTACCTGTGCTCACAAAGTTGCCCAGCTGCAGGGTTTTGGGTCATTTCTGATCCCAGCTGTGCTGATAACCCTCCCTGACAGCAAATAAACCCTGTGATTCCCCAAACTTTGGGACACATCCTGCAATTCAGCCTGAAACGGGGTCAGTCAGCTGTCAGTAAGTGACCCATTTTCCCAGCTGCTGCTGAGTGCGCTTAGCTGTCAGGCTGCCTGGGTTTGAGCTGTGTCCCTCCCCCAAAAAGTGTTGATGTGTGAAAAGAAGATAGGAGTTTTAGTGAACCTGTGTCTAGCAGGGGAATCTTGTATCTGGGTTAATAATATTTGAAAACCAAAAGGAGGCTGAGGTGGATACTAAAGTCACTGTAAAATCACAAAGACTAGTTCTGGGATAAACCTGTGCTTTTCCAGCATTTTTGCTCACTGTAGGGAACATCACTGTTTAGATAAATCTAGGTTTAGGGGGCCATTTTTAAAATATCCAAGACAAGGGGAAGGAGGGGGTGAGCAGCTATTTAAAATGAGGATCTCACAATGTCTGTGAAAATCGGATGTTTGGTCTGTTTTAGCTTTACTTTATCTGGATTGTAGATTTGTTAGAGACTTGGGTATATTTGTGCATTAAGGACTTCCATCTCAACAAAATGTGTTGATGCTGCATACAGGAAGGAGGACCTGTTGTTTCCATGTAGCTTTTTTCCCTTTCTCTGCTATATCCTATTGCACTCTCAAAGAAAACCCAGACTGTCATTTTTGTGCTGCTTTCACCAATGTCTTCTGAGCTGTTTTTGGAAGGTGACAGGAAAACCTCAAAATATTTTTCTCACCTTGAGGGTGATATGCTTCTAATATATGGGTTGGGACTGAACATTTTTCAAACACAGGCTAAATAGATCACATATTTCTACTGAACCATTAGAAATAACCGCAAAGGCCTTCTTAGAGTGTATTTTGTACATGAGTTAAATAATTTGCACTACATTAGCATTTTAAAAGTGGGCTACTGAAACAAAAAAATGATGCTCATAATTTTTTTTAAAGGTGTGACAAATACCTGTTATTATTTAATCTTTCCCCTTACTAATGGAAAGTATTCATATTGATATATAAAACAAATACAAATTTCATATGCATCTCCCAATTTGTTCCCCTTTCTTACATAACAGTACCTTTACATTATGCTCTTGTGTGTTACAGTAATCTCAATAGCTCCCTTTTACCTTGGGAGTGAAAAAAAATAACCTGTATGTCTGTCCTCACTCTCAGAATAATAAAATCTTTATGCTCTGGTGAATATTTATCTCCAAGCAGTGACACCAAACTCCTCAGATGAGGCTGCACAGAGAGTTTATAAGTGGGATGCCCTGTGGCAGTTAGTCATAACTAATGCGGAGCTCAGGAGGAAGAGGAAATGATTTTGTGACTGTTAGTGGAAAAAGGACAAATAAACAGGGCTAGGAAGAGGAGCTGTCGTGTGCAGGGGAGCCTAAGGCTTTTGGTGTGGTTGCAGGAAATGGGCTGTATGCATCATGAGGGGTGCCCAGAAACGCACTCAGGGCTTTCAGAAATGTATTTAGGTCACTGACACTTTGAAAGCTTTATACGTTTTGAGCCTAGGGGCTGTAACAAAGGCATGTAAACTCAGAGTGAAGGCTAGCATCCATCCGTGGCTGGTCTTATTGTATCCACAGGAATTTCAGATCAATGAAGGATGTTAGCAATTATGTGCTAACTAAGTACAATGGGATGAGGCAAGGAAAGCGCTTCAGCCTTGAATTTGAATTTCTTTTGGTTCCTGTCAGTTTGTGCCAACACCCCTTGCAATGCTTAGTGTGTCTCTGGGGCTGTCCTATATTGTTCAGTACAGGAAATTTGAGAGACACAAGTTCAGTGGCAAGCGCCTAAGTTGCATGTGTGGATGTGATCTTTTCCCTGGTGCAAGCCACTCGCTGCATGGGGCAGTTTCACTGCTGGACTTGTGAAGGTATTTTATGGACACGACGCTGGTTTCTCTCTTATGGCACAAAATCCTTTATAGCAGGTATTGTCCTGGATTTTAAGGCTGAGAAGAAGTAACCATCATGTCGCTTGACTTCCTGCAAAACTCCAGCCCACAGTGTGCCGTGAAGAAAGTCCCGTGCGCCACCCCATGCTCCACTTGTTCCCCGTGGTTCTTTCCGCTTGTAATTCCCTAAGGACCAAACCCAGGGCTGTATGCTTGATCTCATATCCAGGCCACTGGGCGGACTGAAGCAAGGAGGAGGAATTCCTTTGAAGTTGTGGAGTGCCTGTGGAGTTGCACCCCGGAAGCTGACTTGAGCCCAATGGTGGATGCAGCTTCCTGGGGTCCTTACAGTGCCTCCCTGAAAGGGATCTGATTCCCACTTTTCCCTGCAGCACAACCACATCAGCTCCACTACAGTGCAGCCTTCTCCTGTTGCAGAGCAGTGGGGTGAGCCTGGCTCTAAACTGTCTCAGAATGACAGACACCCGCAGAAAACCCCATTAGAAACTTCCTTTCTTAAAAGCTGAAACACACGCTAGGAGAGCCTAGAGTCTATGATTTCCAGTTAGCACAGTTAATCAAAACATTTGCCATGTATTGTGTGAGCTCCTTCACAGTTTGTGCATTTATCTTTTAAACATCTGCAGAACAGCATGGCTTGGATAGGTTTCTGTTACTACTCTGAGCCTTCATTGGCTCTTGAGAGTGAGTGAAGAGGAGCCAGACAACATAAAGGGCAGACAATCAAAGCTTTTGACTCTTAGATCCTTGCAGATGGCCTTTCTGATGAAATGACTAACAACTGTTGCCAGATCAGCAAGTAGCAACCACAAGGCACCTGTATTTATTTAACTTTCATTTTGTCAGATAACTTGTCTTTATGCTCTTGCAGTTTTAACTATGGATTATAAGTCACGAGGCTTCCTTCTGATCTCCCTAGCACAAGTGTAAAATGAGTCACTTGAGATTGGTTGTTGATAAGAGTTCTTCTACTGTAAAAGCACTATACGCAAAGGCAGGATCGGGCTGAGGTGCAGATGATGAGTCCAGTGTCTAGTTTGTTTGAAACATCTTTATTGTCAGGCTCCAGGGTGAAGTCTTCTAAGGGCACATGCTAGAGGGAGGAAAGGTTTTTAGCAGCAGCCTTTGGTTATTGTTTTTAAAAAAAAAAAAAAAATCAATGACCTCATTTTCCTTTTTGGAATGGCTATGCATCTTGTGAATTCAACTGTGAAAAAAGAAAGTGAGACTATCTGCAGCCAGGGCGCCCCAGCTACTTCAGTCTGCCCTGGGTGAGACTCTAGGTGAGGGGCAGCCAGCTTTCCTGACCTTGCAAGCTGTCTGCCAAAGCCAAGATGTTGCCAGATGCCTCAGGCTACAAACCGTGCACCTCGGAGCCCCTGTTCCAGGAATGGCTTGCAGGTGGTGTTGCCAGCAGCTCCACAGGAGCTTCGTTGCTCCATCCATTATGGAAAGGAACAAGGCTGCGTATGTGGCTGTGTCCTAGGATGACCTGGTGGCATTGGCTTAAGCAGCTCCTGCTGTCTTGCTGCCTTTCGCGGGCACAGACTCTGATTGCCCAGTCGCCCCTGTGCCAATCTAGCCCTGCTGCCAGATGCCTCAGTGTAGCCCTGGCACATGAAGTACACTGCTTGCTCATGGGCTGTATGAGGCTCACCTTATTCTTGCCCATTCCCTTGCCTTCCTTCAAGGCAAATATCCAAAATGTGCAATGCTGAATATTGGCTTCTATCAGAACAAGTTAGAACGTGCTTTGTGGCTCTGATTGCTGCTGTTTTCGGGTGCTGTAAAGGGGCCGGAGGTGGGTACTTGGCTGTTCCTGGAAAGCTGTCAGCTTCTATGTTCCTGGAGTCGGATATCTGAACAATGGCAAATGGTAAATCTGTAATTATTTCTGTATGTATCATTCTCTAGTTTGACAGCTGATGCTTTACCTGTGTGCTTTTGGTCACTAATGGCTTTTGTTCACCAAATAACATCCTGCTCATATATGTGATGTGGCTTGTTGACATAGGATAAAATAACAAAATGAACCTGCTCAAGTGTTAGAAGCAATGTTGCTGCGCTACTGTGAGACTCGGCCCATGTTTTTTAGCAATTCGTCTAGGTGTGGTTATAGCTTCATGATTTAGGGATATGCTTTTGTGTCCAAATGAGCAAATGTGTTCTCTTTCTGATAGTGGAAACTAATTAGAACATAGAGTTCTGCTAAATTTGATCATCTTTTCTTTGTACATCTACAACAAGATCTGATGGCTTAAAAGGGCTTTTACGTAACTCTTGCTGAGGATGTTTTTCTTTGGTCACTTCTAGCTAGCTCTCTTCTGATTCCAAATATGATGAAGAGGAGACATAGGTGACTTAAGTATTTCAAGCTAATGAAATTAGACCAGACTGATTAAGGGCATGTGTGGTAAGCATAGCACTTGAAAGCTAACCAGCTATTTTCCTCCTGAGAAACGTTCTTACAGAGGGACTTGAAATGCAGATTGATCCCAAGTTTTCAGTATCAGGATTACTTAAATATTTAGCTCTGCCTTATTGCTAACTTCAGGCTATAGGGTATGATCTATCTTCAAGTTAAGTAAAACTTTCTTTTGCAAGGAATTCTGCTGAAAGAAATGAAATAGAGGGGAGTCAGGGGATGCTGTGGCCTATGGTATATCACCCAAGCGAGAATGGTCCCGTCTTTCCCCAGTTCCCCAGTTGATGTGTTGGCTTCACTGTGGCTCCTTTTCCTGGAGTCATCTCCTGCCAGGACCTGAGTTTATGCAAATATAAGAGCACTGAACAGTGTCTTACATTGTCCAGAATTGAGATCGTGAAATGAAAATGCTGGTTTTGCTCACAGGTTAGAACTAAGGTTAACTGCGAATTTCCTGGTCTTTGAATTTTAAAAATCCGATTTACTTTTGCATTAACATCACGTCTTAAAAATCAAATTTCCTTGTTTGTTTTTAAGGTAAGGAGAAAATCAGGAACAGGATTTTCTTTCACCAAGAAAATATCGTGAGGCCAATTTTGATTAGATTTTACTAAAACAAGCAAATAAACAAACTGGCCACACTTATTAGTTTTAAATCAATGGACAACTTCAGTCAGGAATATATATTTTTTTTTTTTTCCTCTTACAAAACAAAATGTTTTATGTTTGCTTTTGTGCAGAGACTTTGGTAATATTAACATTATCACACAGCTTTTTCTAGAAATTATCACTGGCAGCAAGAGTTACGTAAAGGTGTATCAGCCTGGCCAGTAACTCCAGACAGACTTTCATTCCCAGGAAACGTTAGGAAAAAACATCAGCATAGGACCTAGGGGCTTAAAACGAGACTATTGGGTAGATACATGGTTTCTTTTTAGTAAGTACAGTTAAAATTTACTGCTTCTGGAAGTAAATATTCTGTATGTTATGAGGCAGGATTGAATGAGGCATCTTTCACTATTCTGTTGTTTGTTCACGACGCTTGAATCGGTGATACTGATCAAGAGTCATAAGCGAATATACAAATCTAAGCTGTTGCATGGTTCTGGACACACTTTTGAGCATATCAATAAAGAACAGGGGAAGGGCTGTGTTTGGGAGGGTAAGGCTGCTGTAGTGAATGTTTTTCAGTTGTGGCTTATGTGGGATTTGCTGATGTTCTGCAAAGAGCTGGTTTGTCCAGCTTTACAGATAAAACATGAGATTTGCTTATCGCAAAAAAATGCATGAAGGAGGTTGACAAAGTTTTTATTTTTTTCTTGTGCAGTTCCTATACCGTCAAAAGGATTTTATGAGACGGAGAATGATGAGGATACGTGGTTTCCTTAACTGTGACTGAAAGGAGATGGATTTGTAAGACAACTTTGACAGTGTATGTGTTGCTATAAAGGAACATGGGGAAAATCGGGTTTTGTGCGTTTGAGTGTGGTAGTCATCCTGATGCTCTTCCTCATCGCAAACTACAATAACCCCGACTAGGTTCAGAGCACATATTACCCCATTTATAATAAAGGTGTTGAAACCCTTTCTGCAACAGTTTCTGTAACCTGGTAGCTAGGGGCGTTTTCGCTGACTCAGCAGCATTACTGGTTCACTGGCAGCACTGCACACAGCCTGCACATGCTGTGCCTAAAGTTACGGCAGGGCTCTCTGCTTATCGCTTGGTGGGCAGGAAAAGGGCACAAGAGCAGGAGAGCTAAGTATGAGCAATGTAAGCATAAGGGACAGGATTCCCATTTATCTTCAGTGCTGCTGATAGGCAGTGCTGCTGCTGAATGGGTTGCGCAGAGTAACGTGAACTTTGTTGCCCTGCTCTTGCTGCTGATTACATGACAGTGTTTCCTTTACTTTGCCATTAGTTAATTCTACCTCAGACTGCCTGTTAGTGATATAATTTGCTGCACCTGCTTCCACTTTCCATGTCATGGACAGTTGCTGGTTTTACAAAATGTTTTCTGTTTGTCAAGCTGCTCTGCCTGCCTGGAAATGTTTTGCCTGCTCAAATTTTTTAGGCTCATACCTCAAGGACTTGTTACTAGGTAACAGAGTTCCATTTGCCAATTGCCCACTATTTCCTTCTCACCGTATTACAGGCCTGATTATTAACATTTAGTTCAGAGAAATTGCTGTCATTATGTGAAGTAACTTCCTTTAGAGGTTACTCATTAACCTTAGGTATTTTACTGTGCGATTATAATTGCCA
Source organism: Balaeniceps rex (assembly GCA_013401315.1). Lineage (NCBI taxonomy): Eukaryota > Metazoa > Chordata > Aves > Pelecaniformes > Balaenicipitidae > Balaeniceps > Balaeniceps rex. Next base: position 2,889 of record VYZW01016133.1, on the reverse strand, counting down.
AATGCCATAGGCATGGAAAACCTTTGAACTCCTCAAGGTATTAGTGTATAGGAGAAATGGTATCAGCTGTGATTTTTATATGTTCTCCACATCCCCCACCCACCCCCAGTTATTTTTCCTTTTGACTGTATTGTTGTTCCATTCCTCTTGGCGTGCTTCATAGCATACAGAGCCTGCTCAGCTGCTGGAAGAAGAGCATGTTTCCTTCTGAAAGGGAATCAGTCTCTCCTGTTCCCCTTTATAAATCTGAGATTAGCCCTAGCAAGCTCAGTGGTGTTACAGTGCTCATTATCTGCTTACCAGTGCAACTAAGAACAGAATTTGATCTCTTGACCTTGCACGAAAAGTGGCATAATTGGGAAGCCAACAGACTCGTGTGGCATGGTCCATGCTGTTACCATGTACAGTTTTCCAGCATTTAGGATGGCTCTTCCATATTTGCTTTGGGGAGAGTCTCAATCAACTCTACTACTATATATTGTGTTCAAGGAATGGAAATTTTCAGACAAAACCACCATTCCCCATTTTTTTTTTTTCCTCTCATAGTCTATACAAACAGAATCAGCTGTGTACTAAAGTGTTTGTCTCAGGGCAGCATGTGTTCTCGGGAAGAATCTTACTAAACATATTTGTCTTTCTCCCCTAACCCACTCCTCCTTAGAAGTGCATCAACATTCCTGGTAACTTGATTCCTCTGACAGGATAGAGCAAAGCTGCTGTAGCTGTAGTGTAGGCCTGTGTTGCCATGTGACTTCAATGAGGAAATATATATGATATTCAGGAAATCAGGGGACAAGTGAGAGATATACATAGTGCTTAAACAGAACTAAAAAAAAAATAGAAAAAGTACACAGGCAATAGGCACGTTTTTACATGGAGTCAGACCCAGTTTTGACAGTAGGAAACAAAATGTGGTGGTGGGCAAGGAAACCTTAGTCTGGTAAATCTTCTAAAACACAACAGTAGAATAACCAGTGCTATAAATAAAAAGGGGGGAAGCTAAGGTGGTATTAACAAATGAGTCCTTCCAAGTCTGAGCTGGGCAGGGGGGAGAATATAACAAGATCATGACAGAGTAACTTCTATCAAGCCCTTGATTTAATATTGCTTACCTGCTCTGCTCTGTCCTTTTAATCTAAGCATGAAGGGGGGTGTTTTTGTTTGTTAAAGGGGGGAAAAAGTGAGGAAAAACCCTCTCAAAGCCAGTTACGTGCTTGCATGCTGCACATAGTACAGTCTCCATAATGAAAGTGCCAAGTCAATACCCTGATATTATTAATAATGAAAAATGTTTAATAACACAGTTTCTGATAGTGGCCTAAGTCTCCTTTTTTTCTTTTTTTCATGGTAATTTGTTTCTTCTTTTGTCCTCTAGAACAAATCTTGTTCCTGATTTCAGTGGATTTTCTCATTTGATGATGTGTCAGCTGTAACTTCTCAACTACTGTGTTGCAATGAGCTAACCAGTGGAATTTGTGTTGACATCTAATGTTAGTCCCTGGGATAAATTCAGTGATCCATGAAGTCTAAGCAGTGCAGGAGGTGGGTAACACTTGAAAAATTTTTTAGTAAAACTGTGCTTCACTGAGTTCCTGTTTACTCCTTCTGCTTAACCTGCTCACTTGCAGCGCCAGGTCCGATTCATGAGATACATAATTCAGCACTGTAGCAATAGCTCAGTTTTCAGTTTTTGCTTTATAGGTTTATTGTCAATAAATCCATGTCACTTAATGCAAACTAGTAGTATAGTTTAAAGACAAGCAAACCCCAAACCAGTGTTAACTACTTAGAGTCCTTCTCGAGAATACAGCACAAAATACAATTTGCTGGTGTGTAATGTGAAAATTATTAGCAAAACTTTACGTGTGAGAGACAGCACTCAATGAAATTAGAAGCCTATTAGATGCCATAATCGCATACTGTACCAAAGATTTTGGATTGCACACAGGTACAAAAGCATGCTCCAAATCGTGGTCCTCATTGTACTTGAAGCAAATGTATGCAGAAGAATCAGGGAAACAGGGCGCTAGCATGGCTAACACCTGAGATGAGGCATGTTACTGCCAGCTGTGGCACGTTTCTTGCATTCAAGAAGACCAGTAAATGCCTCAAACCATTTATTTATTTTTGAAATGTCTAAACTTTTCTGTCCTCTACTGTACAGGCATTATGAAATATTTAGCCTTATTTTGATATATGGCATTGTTTGTTTGAGCAGGTGTCATGGAATAACATTTAGTGTCATAGACTAGGGTTCTAATGTTTCTTCTCCAGAAACACCTGTGGTAGTTCAAATATTAATTTTTTTCCATGTGTTGAGTTTGCAAGTGCAGAAGGAACAGATTTATTTTTAGACCAAAATTAGACTATGTGTTAATACACAGTAAAATCCTTTCTCCTGCTGAAGTTGTGGCAAATTTTATGTTAATCAATGATAATTAGGCTTCCATAGAAGCCAGTGCAATGGGGTAGATCTCTCTTGTAGCAACCTGCATTGTAACTCCACTTGGGGGGGGAGGG